>OY482670.1:64317767-64320267 GCA_960531455.1 Urophora cardui | reverse complement strand
TATTATTATTATTATTATTATTATTATTATTATTATTATTATTATTATTATTATTATTATTATTATTATTATTATTATTATTATTATTATTATTATTATTATTATTATTATTATTATTATTATTATTATTATTATTATTATTATTATTATTATTATTATTATTATTATTATTATTATTATTATTATTATTATTATTATTATTATTATTATTATTATTATTATTATTATTATTATTATTATTATTATTATTATTATTATTATTATTATTATTATTATTATTATTATTATTATTATTATTATTATTATTATTATTATTATTATTATTATTATTATTATTATTATTATTATTATTATTAATATTATTATTAATATTATTATTATTATTATTAATATTATTATTATTAATATTATTATTAATATTATTATTATTATTATTAATATTATTATTATTATTATTATTATTATTATTATTATGATTATGATTTGTATCTGACAGCAGCTTTTGTGTCTACAGTACAGCTACTCGCAATTTGAAATCTTCTTCTGATATAAAATGACAAGCAATAGTTAAGTAATTCATTATTCCTTTTTTTGCTTGGTTTTCCGACGGGGCACAGTGCCGCGAAGGTGGACAAAAATACAAAAATCGACTGTCTTGAAACTTAGATATTTTGATGTCAAGTTACAGCTAAAACTCCATTTAAGAGAAATTCCTAAGTTATGTTGTGATAAAAACAACTTTCAGCCTCACACACCCCCTCAAAGTAGTGCTGGAAAACCATCGATAGTGGTCCCATCGATTGACCATCGATAGGTTTAAAGGCAACCATCGATAGTATCGATGGTTTAATATATGTATATAAACTTTTATTAGAAACATTATAAAATTAATTAAAAACCAATGTTTATGTAAAAAGTTCAATACAAAAAATAAATCAATAACTATTCAAAGTAAGAATACTACATACACATATACAGTTGTCCACATACAGTTGTACATATACAGTTGTCCACAAAAATAGGAGAAGAGCCGAAATCAAAACCTTAATTGCTCAATTCTCAATAAAAAAACCGTTTTATTTCCAAGTTTTTTCATAAAATTATTCACTAATCTTTTATTTACATATTCACAGCGCACATATTCCAATCAAGTACCTTAAAAATTATAAATCTCAGTTTTTTTGATTAATTTTTTTAAAAGACGTTGGAGTTATGTACCAAGTAAAATACTATCGATGGCTAAAAAAAACCATCGATAATCGCTATGGCAATGGCCCCATCGATAGTATCGATAGTTTAATCGATGTTTTTCCAGCACTACCTCAAAGTTCACCTATTTTCTACATACCATTTCATTTCGGCGCTTCGCACATAAAAGTGGCCGCAGTTAAAAATTTGTTAAAAATACATTTTTTAATCCCAGCAAGATCAACTTTTGCAATTTGATAAAGATATATGCGACAAATCAAAGAATGTATGCTTCATGAAAAAAAAAACAAATATACAAATATTTTTTTTTATTAATAAATGCCCTTTCTTGGTATTATTTTGGCTGATCTATATTTATAATACTTTTTGTGAATGCCCTAAGATCTAAAGTTTTGGTTCGTTTTTCAAAATTAAAGTGTTGAATTAAAGCTAAAAGTGCCAAAAAAATTTTTAGAGGTACAGGGTGATTTGAAATGAAAAAATTATGAGCTAATTAAAATACTTAAATATGCATCACGGTATGGGAGCCAAAAAAAGGTATAAGAAGATTTACACATATATATATATATATATATGACACCAGTTTACAAATAATATGTTAACCAATTCGGGTAAGCAAATAAGTGCAATCGAGACACTTTACAGCGCCCGAACAAAAAGAAAATAAAAATGAATAACATACCTATTACTCTTTATCTGCATAAAGAATAATATTTTGCTTAATCACCAAACAAAAACAGCTTGCAAAAATGATAGTACAAATGTATACACATCAGGTAGGTCCAATTTTTTTATATATATTTTTGTCTTTTTTCATGAATAAATTGTATTTGACATATTTTTTACCCATATACACAAAAAAAAATATTTAAAATATAAACACCGATGAGTTATGTTTTATTAACATATAACAGCGATTATGCTTTATTTCAAGAATTTTTTTTTCTAAAGGTTAACATGTAAGGAAAACCTCAATTTTTCAAATTACCGTAATGTATTCACTTAGGGCCGCTGTGGTGCAGTGGGTAGAGTGCTCGCCTGCTGTGCCAGAGGTCTCGGGTTCAAACCACGGTCCGAGCCAAACACCAAAAACTATTTTTCTAATTAGTAAAAATCCAATTATTGGGTTTTTTAAGAGCAGCGGTCACCTCTCGGCAGTGGGCGGCATACCCTCCGAGTGTATTTCTGCCATGAAAAAGCTTCTCACAAAAAATGCATTCGCCGTTCGGAGCCGGCATAAAACTGTAGGTCCACCCAATTAGTAGGAAAAACAAAAAGGAGCACACCTCGA
>OY482670.1:64237032-64317567 GCA_960531455.1 Urophora cardui | reverse complement strand
ATAATAATAATAATAATAATAATAATAATAATAATAATAATAATAATAATAATAATAATAATAATAATAATAATAATAATAATAATAATAATAATAATAATAATAATAATAATAATAATAATAATAATAATAATAATAATAATAATAATAATAATAATAATAATAATAATAATAATAATAATAATAATAATAATAATAATAATAATAATAATAATAATAATAATAATAATAATAATAATAATAATAATAATAATAATAATAATAATAATAATAATAATAATAATAATAATAATAATAATAATAATAATAATAATAATAATAATAATAATAATAATAATAATAATAATAATAATAATAATAATAATAATAATAATAATAATAATAATAATAATAATAATAATAATAATAATAATAATAATAATAATAATAATAATAATAATAATAATAATAATAATAATAATAATAATAATAATAATAATAATAATAATAATAATAATAATAATAATAATAATAATAATAATAATAATAATAATAATAATAATAATAATAATAATAATAATAATAATAATAATAATAATAATAATAATAATAATAATAATAATAATAATAATAATAATAATAATAATAATAATAATAATAATAATAATAATAATAATAATAATAATAATAATAATAATAATAATAATAATAATAATAATAATAATAATAATAATAATAATAATAATAATAATAATAATAATAATAATAATAATAATAATAATAATAATAATAATAATAATAATAATAATAATAATAATAATAATAATAATAATAATAATAATAATAATAATAATAATAATAATAATAATAATAATAATAATAATAATAATAATAATAATAATAATAATAATAATAATAATAATAATAATAATAATAATAATAATAATAATAATAATAATAATAATAATAATAATAATAATAATAATAATAATAATAATAATAATAATAATAATAATAATAATAATAATAATAATAATAATAATAATAATAATAATAATAATAATAATAATAATAATAATAATAATAATAATAATAATAATAATAATAATAATAATAATAATAATAATAATAATAATAATAATAATAATAATAATAATAATAATAATAATAATAATAATAATAATAATAATAATAATAATAATAATAATAATAATAATAATAATAATAATAATAATAATAATAATAATAATAATAATAATAATAATAATAATAATAATAATAATAATAATAATAATAATAATAATAATAATAATAATAATAATAATAATAATAATAATAATAATAATAATAATAATAATAATAATAATAATAATAATAATAATAATAATAATAATAATAATAATAATAATAATAATAATAATAATAATAATAATAATAATAATAATAATAATAATAATAATAATAATAATAATAATAATAATAATAATAATAATAATAATAATAATAATAATAATAATAATAATAATAATAATAATAATAATAATAATAATAATAATAATAATAATAATAATAATAATAATAATAATAATAATAATAATAATAATAATAATAATAATAATAATAATAATAATAATAATAATAATAATAATAATAATAATAATAATAATAATAATAATAATAATAATAATAATAATAATAATAATAATAATAATAATAATAATAATAATAATAATAATAATAATAATAATAATAATAATAATAATAATAATAATAATAATAATAATAATAATAATAATAATAATAATAATAATAATAATAATAATAATAATAATAATAATAATAATAATAATAATAATAATAATAATAATAATAATAATAATAATAATAATAATAATAATAATAATAATAATAATAATAATAATAATAATAATAATAATAATAATAATAATAATAATAATAATAATAATAATAATAATAATAATAATAATAATAATAATAATAATAATAATAATAATAATAATAATAATAATAATAATAATAATAATAATAATAATAATAATAATAATAATAATAATAATAATAATAATAATAATAATAATAATAATAATAATAATAATAATAATAATAATAATAATAATAATAATAATAATAATAATAATAATAATAATAATAATAATAATAATAATAATAATAATAATAATAATAATAATAATAATAATAATAATAATAATAATAATAATAATAATAATAATAATAATAATAATAATAATAATAATAATAATAATAATAATAATAATAATAATAATAATAATAATAATAATAATAATAATAATAATAATAATAATAATAATAATAATAATAATAATAATAATAATAATAATAATAATAATAATAATAATAATAATAATAATAATAATAATAATAATAATAATAATAATAATAATAATAATAATAATAATAATAATAATAATAATAATAATAATAATAATAATAATAATAATAATAATAATAATAATAATAATAATAATAATAATAATAATAATAATAATAATAATAATAATAATAATAATAATAATAATAATAATAATAATAATAATAATAATAATAATAATAATAATAATAATAATAATAATAATAATAATAATAATAATAATAATAATAATAATAATAATAATAATAATAATAATAATAATAATAATAATAATAATAATAATAATAATAATAATAATAATAATAATAATAATAATAATAATAATAATAATAATAATAATAATAATAATAATAATAATAATAATAATAATAATAATAATAATAATAATAATAATAATAATAATAATAATAATAATAATAATAATAATAATAATAATAATAATAATAATAATAATAATAATAATAATAATAATAATAATAATAATAATAATAATAATAATAATAATAATAATAATAATAATAATAATAATAATAATAATAATAATAATAATAATAATAATAATAATAATAATAATAATAATAATAATAATAATAATAATAATAATAATAATAATAATAATAATAATAATAATAATAATAATAATAATAATAATAATAATAATAATAATAATAATAATAATAATAATAATAATAATAATAATAATAATAATAATAATAATAATAATAATAATAATAATAATAATAATAATAATAATAATAATAATAATAATAATAATAATAATAATAATAATAATAATAATAATAATAATAATAATAATAATAATAATAATAATAATAATAATAATAATAATAATAATAATAATAATAATAATAATAATAATAATAATAATAATAATAATAATAATAATAATAATAATAATAATAATAATAATAATAATAATAATAATAATAATAATAATAATAATAATAATAATAATAATAATAATAATAATAATAATAATAATAATAATAATAATAATAATAATAATAATAATAATAATAATAATAATAATAATAATAATAATAATAATAATAATAATAATAATAATAATAATAATAATAATAATAATAATAATAATAATAATAATAATAATAATAATAATAATAATAATAATAATAATAATAATAATAATAATAATAATAATAATAATAATAATAATAATAATAATAATAATAATAATAATAATAATAATAATAATAATAATAATAATAATAATAATAATAATAATAATAATAATAATAATAATAATAATAATAATAATAATAATAATAATAATAATAATAATAATAATAATAATAATAATAATAATAATAATAATAATAATAATAATAATAATAATAATAATAATATAGCAAGCTTGATTCACAGTCCGCTCATAAGTTAGAAGTGGCATTTAGCAACGTCACGCGCTACGTGTTTGGGCTAGGGAGATTCGAACATATCTCTGGCTGGAGGAGCAGTCTCTTGGGCTGTAAACTTGAAGAGTATCTTAATGTTAGAAATTGTGTTTTCCTCTTCCGCCTCATAAATGAAAAAACACCCAGCTACCTGTATGACAAACTAACGTTTGCAAAATCTGCACGTGTACATGGCCTTATTGTTCCGCAATATAACTTTATTCCATCTGCTAGACTATTTTTCATCAACGCTATCCGTTTACTCTGGAACTCTGTTCCTGCCGCTATACGTAGTAGCCTAAACAAAAGCAACATTAAGACCACCTTGTCGTCGTACTTTCGTCAAAATTAATGTAAAAATTAAATTGTCCTTATGTATAACCCCGAGATGTGCTACCTATAATTAAGCTTATTACCCTTTCTCTTTTCCCTTTTCTTGTTTTTCCTTTTTCTTTTCTTATCTCTTCTCTTCACTCTACTTTATTTTACTTTTCTCCTCCTGCCTTCGCCATCTCTACGTTCTTTATCTACCTACATATATCTTCAGCTATTTGTTACTAGTATTAATTAGTTTTAAGTTATTGTTAAGTAATTGACTATATTATTGTCCAGATTGTTACTGTTGTACAAAAAAAGACGTTTGTTCTTAATGTACTAATGATATATGTTTAATAAATATGAAATATGAAATATGAAATAATAATAATAATAATAATAATAATAATAATAATAATAATAATAATAATAATAATAATAATAATAATAATAATAATAATAATAATAATAATAATAATAATAATAATAATAATAATAATAATAAAAATAATAATAATAATTGTTTAAAAATCAGAAAAATAACATGTACATTAGATGAGTTCTTTTTTGTATGGGATGCTTTAAACCTTCTCAGATCCTTCCTCCGGATATGAAAATAGGGTGTTTGAGAGTAAGTAAACTGAAAGAAAAATTTCACTTTTGCATAATATAGATGGAGCTGCACCAAAAACAGCGTAATATCCCAGAATTTCAAGGTATGTTTAGATTTATGTATGAAAAAAGGTGGATTTTTCTACAAGAAAAAAATAATTGATATGGGTGTTTCCATGGTTATGCACGCGACATTTGTACACGTTTAATTGCGTTTGAATGTTGTAAAAATAAAAATACAATGGGAAGAAGTCACATCTTTTAGGATCGCTGCATTGCATGTGATGAGTTTTTTCCAAAAAGTATAAGTATTGGAAAATTGAGCACTGGATACCCAAGCTCCAGTCAATCAAAGTTGACTTACGCACGTGACAAAAATGGAAGTTGCTTTTAGTACCGAGAGAAAAAATGCGAAAGTAAGCGAATTGTAGGAGATTTTTATTCCGGTAAATTTTTTTTTATAAAGGTTAATAATGGAGCTTCATAATCATGTTTGCTTCGAAAACAACTGATCATGGGTTGGCTATAGAAAAAAAAAAATATTGATTACTCACGTGACATTACGCACGTGACACTTTTTACCTTCATACATATTTTAGTAATTTTACATATATTTTCAGAAGTTTTTGACAAAAAATTAAACTTTTATTCAAAAATGGAAAATAAAAAATAAAAATTAATTCTGATACAGATACAGATACAATCATAAAGCGCTTTGCAACTACTTGCTTATTGCAGATTAAAGTATCCTTCCGGCCGGGAGCTTGAACACTTATGTCATCTCGGATATAAAATTCGTGGACTGCTTTAATGTTTTCCAACATATTATCGTTTGAACATACTGGTGTCTCAGATTCATTATTCCAAAGTTTGGGATACTTTTTATACAAAGCTTTTAGAACTTCATCTCTCTTTATTTCGTTCTTCGGTAACGCACTCTCTACCTTCTTTATAGCTTTGCATAGGGTTTGTTTACACATTTAACCACTTTTTAATTGGGTATTTGAATTTCTCTTGGTTGCTCTACATTTTTTTTTTTGTCGAACGCAATCTCTATTCCTTTTTTCTTTCAATATATTTGTATTATTTTTGGCCTCACATGCCTTTCTCTTGCGATATTCACGCATTCTTTCAGCTTGTTATACTCAGCTGTACTATTACACAGAGTATTATAGTTTTAATCACATAACGGTGGATTGTAACAGAATGAAATAATCGAGATAGATATAGACTTATATATATCAAAATAATCTGGGTGAAAAGAGAAATCGATTGAGCCATGTCCGTCCGTCCGTCCGTCCGTCTGTCCG
Organism: Urophora cardui; assembly: GCA_960531455.1. NCBI lineage: Eukaryota > Metazoa > Arthropoda > Insecta > Diptera > Tephritidae > Urophora > Urophora cardui. The sequence goes on along the minus strand of OY482670.1, from coordinate 64,311,484 downwards.
TCCGTCTGTAAACACTCTAACTCGCGCAAAAATTTAGATATTTTCATGAAATTTGAAATGCAAGTTGGTATCGAGACTGGGACGGTTGGTATTGAAAATAGGCGAAATCGGACCATGACCACGCCTACTTTTCCTATATAGAAAAAATCGGAAATTTGGTATCTCAGTCACTAATATAGCTGGAGCGATGAAATTCTACCCACGTGTTGAGCTCAGGCCCCTAGGAAGAAATTTGATGAAATTTTTGAAAATGGGCGGTGCCACGCCCACTTATTAAGGGTCAAACATGGAAAGTTTTATATGCCATCACTCAGAAACCATTGAAGATATATCGATGAAATTTGGTACGCGTGATTTACTTACTTAGGCAAACATTTGGACGAAAAATAGTTAAAATCGGTTGACGGCCACGCCCACTTTTATATATGTGTATTATAAAGTGGCCTAATAAAACATTTTAAGCGATATCTCTGTAAAATATAAAGATATGTCATTGAATTTTTATGGCAGGAGTCCAACTATGGACATAAAACGAAAAACACAAAAATTTTGGAAAATGGGCGTGGCACCGCCTCTTTTTAGAAGCAGGAATATACTAGATTTCTGAGCCCATAACTCGACAAATAATTGATATATTATGACGAAACTTGGTGCGTACACTTTTGTTACTTGTGGTAATACATGTTGAAAATTTTAGCGAAATCGGTTGACGACCACGCCCACTTTTATATATGTGTATTATAAAGTGGCCTAATAAAAACATTTTAAGCGATATCTTTGTCAAATAAAGAGATAATTCATAGAAATTTTGTGGCATCAGTTCCACAATAGACCGGAAAGAAAAAATAGAAAAATTTTGGAAAATGGGTGTGGCACCGCCTCTTTTTAGACAAAGGAATATACGAGATTTCTTAGCCTATAACTCGACAAATAATTGAGATATTATGGCGAAGCTTGGTTTATACACTTTTATAACTTGTGTTAATAGACATGCAAAAATTCATTCAAATCGGTTTATGACCACGCCTACTTTTTGACAAAGATATTTCTCGAATACCCTTTGGGAATTTGTAACGTGACATCTTTGTAACTAGAAGTCATAAAGGAATGAAATTTTGAGCAAAGAATAATATTCATATGCTTAGTGGGATGACTGATAAAAATGTTGAAAATAGGCGTGGTTACGCCCACTTTATGCAGCACTCGCTTTATATAAAATACACCGTGATTCTATCAGACGAAAACAAACAATGAAAGCATACAGCTGAGTATCTAATGTTCGATTCCACTCGAACTTAGGCTTCCTTACTTGTTTTTTCTATTTTCTTTAAGCTTATTTTCATCTTGCTTAAGCCTCTCCCTCCACCGATTTTGATTTTTCGTATTAATTGACATCTATAATATTTATTGTAAAAGGGTAAGAATTTCTGAAACGGGCCACCCAAAACATAAAATATTTCCATACTTTTGGAATAAGCGGAAAAATCCAATTAGCTCATACAGCGATGGTAGATGTGATAGCTATTTCGAAGGAAAACCACTTTCTTCATCATCAGACATCTTCTCGGGAGCACACCAGGCTTTGAACCTACGCCCGCGGGCGTTATTTCCCAAAAAAAAGGAAATAACACCCGCGGGCGTTTTTTTCCTTTCTTGAAAAAGAAATAATTCCCGCGGGCGTTATTTTGTTTGATCCACGGGCTTTATTTCTCTTTCGGAAGGGCAACTAAGCCCGCAGATGGGCTTTTTTTAAATATGGTGTATTAGGGAAAAAATCGGCGCAGGCGAAAAATTGGAATAAAAAATCGCGCGATTTTTAATTCCAATTTTTCGTTTTATCTGAATATGGTGTATTGTTATTGGAAAAAGCGCCGCAGCACGATTTTTAATTCCAATTTTTGTTTTTTTTTTAAATACGGTGTATTATTATTAGAAAAAGCGCCGCAGGCGAAAAATTGGAATAAAAAATCGCGCGATTTTTAATTCCAATTTTTCGTTTTATCTGAATATGGTGTATTGTTATTGGAAAAAGCGGCGCAGGCGAAAAATTGGAATAAAAAATCGCGTGATTTTTAATTCCAATTTTTCGATTCTTTATATTTTTTTTAAATCCCCTTCTAAATATTCAAATACTCAATCAAAATAAACAAAGCTTCAGTAAATTTCTATAATCATTTATTAGTAACAATTTTCAAGGTCTGTAAGTAAGTAAATATTTAAATACTCAATCAAAATAAATAAAACTTCATTACATACATATTGGCACTTTCAGACCACAATCTAAACAAATACTCTTATAGAGTTTTCAACAATTTGACGACAAACCGTGCACAAAATATTTATATTGCCTTTTACAATTGCAACCTTACTGTGCTCTCCAAAGCAATCCGCACACAATTTAAAGTGATTGCATGGGCTTAAGAGAACATCGCGTGGCTTGATAAAACAAATAACACACAACAACATGCTTTGACTCTCCCAAAATTGTTTGCCGTTTCTTCATAGTCAGAACAATCCATTACGGATACATCAATGTCTTCTGTGTCACATGTCTTATTTTCGGGATTACTTATTTGATTCGCCTGCGGCGCTTTTTCCAATAATAATACACCATATTAAAAAAAAAAAAAAACGAAAAATTGGAATTAAAAATCGCGATTTTTTATTCCAATTTTTCGCCTGCGGCGCTTTTCGCTAATACACCATATTTAAAAAAAAAAAAACCCCGTCTGCGGGCTTAATTGCCCTTTCGAAAGAGAAATAAAGCCCATATCGCCGAATAGGGCGCGCGGGCGTTCTTTCCCTTTGTGAATGGAAATAAAACCCACGGGTTTAATTTCGTTTTATTCGTAGGCGCTATTTCTTTTTCAAGAAACGGCACAATTTTATCTACCATCGCTGTATGAGCTAATTGGATTTTTCCGCTTATTCCAAAAGTATAAAAATTAAAATTAAAAATAATAATTTCGTGCTAGACACTAACATACCTAATAATGTTAAATTATAAAATTGTGCTGTTGTACATACAACTACTGTACACAGTGCCCGCTGTCCGTCAGCTGCCAACCAGTATTGTGAGGTTAGATTGAATAGAGCAGTGCTTATCGTTTCGCTAATATTCGACTACTGATGGTTGGAGCGTAGGTTCAAAGCTTGGTGTGCTCCCGAGAAGATGTCTGATGATGAAGAAAGTGGTTTTTCTTCGAAATAGCTATCACGTCTACCATCGCGGTATGAGCTAATTGGATTTTTCCGCTTATTCCAAAAGTATAAAAATTAAAATTAAAAATAATAATTTCGTGCTAGACACTAACATAACTAATAATGTTAAAATATTTCCGTTTTGGTCGGCAGTCGCGTTTTTGGAAAGCTCTTTGTGACACCAATAAACACCTGATGTTGTTTTTGGCGACAAACTTCTTTTTTGTTATATATAAGCAATTAAATTTTTTTGACCTTTTTTTTTAATGCGATTGCAGATGATCTACCTAACCGATTTTGACAATTAAACCAGCATTTTCTTTTTTTTTAAGTTTTTTATTATCATATGTTAAAAAAAAAATAAAAAAAAATTTAAGTTAAATTCTTATGAAATTTCTTGAAAGATGGTCGCAAAAATTGTGTTCTCCGCATGGGCAAAATTTTACTACTATAATATTCAGAAGTCAAAAAATGGATCGCAATAGGGAAAAAATTAGTAATTGTTTATATGAAACTGAAATATGAAAATCTGTTCATTTAAACGCTTACAACTCTTGAACCGTGGTACGGAATCGCACGACATTAAGTAAGCTTATTTACTATAATACCGTGAATTCGTAAGACATAATCTAGCCATCATCGGAAAAGTGGGAGTGGTGCCTCCCATACTAACTAATGCTTTCAATTCATGTAAATCTTTCAATATTTTTCATAAAACAGTGGCGATAGATAGATAAGTAAAGTAGATGTACAATACATACAAAAACACTGGAACTTGTTTATTTTATTGCGAATAAAAATAAATGTGCATAGGTATCACATATTTTTAGTTCTCGATCTTGCATGGGAATATACGAGATTTCTTAGCCTATAACTCGACAAATAATTGACTTTCAATGTTTGCCCCCTTAATAAGTGGGCGTGGCGCCGCCCATTTTCCAAAATTTTTGTGTTTTTTGTTTTATGTCCATAGTTGGACTCATGCGCCAAAATTTCAATGATAGATCTTTATATTTGACAGAGATATGGCTTAAAATGTTTTTATTAGGTCACTTTATAATACAAATATATAAAAGTGGGCGTGGCCGTCAACCGATTTTAACTATTTTCAGTCCAAACGTTTTCTTAAGTAAGTAAATCACGCGTACCAAATTTTGTCGATATATCTTCAATGGTTTCTGAGTTATGACATATAAAACTTGCAAGGTTTGACCCTTAATAAGTGGGCGTGGCATCGCCCATTTTCCAAAATGTCATCAAATTTCTTCCTAGGGGCGTGAGCTCAGCGCGTGGGTAAAATTTCATCGCTCCAGCTATATTAGTGACTGAGATACCAAATTTCCGATTTTTTCTATATAGGAAAAGTGGGCGTGGTCATGGTCCGATTTCGCCCATTTTCAACACCAACCGTCCCAGTCTCGATACCAACTTGCATTTGAAATTTCATCAAAATATCTCATTTTTTGCGCGAGTTATGTTATGTTCAGACACAACCTTAATTGAACATTAAGAGCCTTCATTCAATTTTCAAGCCCAATGATTCTCAATTTACCATACAAAAATTGACCAAGTTAATGCTTCATTAGAAATTAATGAGTTGTTAATGAAGAACAATTCTGAATGCAACCCTGTTAAAAGGCTTGTTTCATAAGTAAAATGAAATGTCATGAAAAGAGAAATGTGATTAGCGTCAGTGTCCACTAAACAGGTTGGTTCGTCAGATCAGCTGCATTCTTGTTCTTCTTCATCACCTATCAAATTTGTTTTTATTTCTGCTTATTTTATACATGCATTCGTGTTTACGATTGGTAAAAATTGTGAGATGAATGTCAAATTATTTCGTCCTCCTTGCAATTTTGACATTTAGGTCACGAGAGTTTGATATTCAGCTCACGGCGTGTATGTGTGTATGTATCTTGAGCCGACCTGTTAAATGGGCCAAGTAAATTAAATATGTCTGAACACCAAATCTAAAGATGTTCAATCAACCCCAATTGACTTAATTAATTTTTATGTCTGAACATGATATTAGAGTGTTTACGGACGGACGGACAGACGGACGGACGGACATGGCTCAATCGATTTCTCTTTTCACCCTGATCATTTTGATATATATAAGTCTATACCTATCTCGATTATTTCACTCTGTTACAATCCACCGTTATGTTATTAAAACTATAATACTCTGTGTACTAGTACAGCTGAGTATAAAAAGAGGAGAAGTGAATAAGATAATGATGGCCAAGTGTCACAAATGCCAAAAAGGCATAATGTCTGCAAGAGGGGAAACTGGTATACGCTGCAAGGGTGTGTGTTGGAAAATCTACCACAAAAGTATACAGTGTGGAGGAATGAATGAATATGTTCTGAAAGGCTTCATTTATTTATTGCCCATTTATGCGCTTTATGTGTGATGATTGTATGCAATACATACATCTCGAATGTGGATTATGCATTAAAATAAATGATGGTTATATCAAACTCTCGAGAGCATTAAAGTAAATATACGGGAGCAAAAAAAAAAACAAATTTGAAAAATTGATAAAAAACTACAATAAGGAAATTAGTGCACTAATTAATAACAATGAAAAAGAAATAAAAAAGTGATGGAAAATATGAAAAAGCAAATAAAGAAAAGGATGAATTAATAAAACGGCTGGAAAACTTTTGTAGTTTAAGTAAAGTTAACTTGGAGGGGTTAACAAAACAAAAAGAAGATATTTATATTATAATAAAAGAAGTGCGGAAAGCTGGCGAACAAAACAATAATAATAAAGTAGATAAAATTGATAAAAAAGAGTGGAAAACTTATGTGAGTTAAATGAAAAATCTGCTGATAGTATGGTAAAACAAAAAGAGGAAATAATACATGAAGTGCGTAAAGTGAGTGGCCAAAATGTAAATATAGCTCATAATGCCCTATGCCCTATGCCACTGTTCTAAGGGGTGTCCCACCAATTATTGTAATAGCAAAAGCTAAACAAACGGCGGAATTAACAAAGAAAGATTTGAATAAGATTGACGCCAATAATATGAAGATCAATAAGGTGATACACAAAAATAATGGATCTGTGGTCTAGAGCTGCAAAACCATCGATAGTCGGACCACTCGATAGTTTCGATAGTCGAAAAAAAACTATCGATACTATCGATAGTTTTTTATGAATATTTCACTAAAATAAAAAGAGGGATGGTTTTGTTTACAGTTTTCTTTCCAAAAAGTCTTTAATTTTTACGCAAAACAATAATTAAATAAAAGATCAAATAAGAATTAGATACTTCACTTACACTGAGAGAAAAATCAACCAAAAGTTGGTTAATAGTACTAATTTCACACTTGAAATGGAATCAATGTGAATTTTGTTTAATATTACCATTACCATTGTTGATATATTAGACAGTGTTTTTGGTTATATTAACCATGATATTTGTTGATATAACAAAATGTTCGTTCAAATCTTCAACCAATTTCTTGTTACTATTAAACAATTTGTTGGTTATATGTTTATGCCAGTAGCAGCACTGTTATGTATGATCTATAAGAGAGTGTTAATATGTATGTTAACTGAATAACAAAGAAAATTCCAAATACTCACTCTCTCGCTCTCTGCAATTCGGGTCCAGCCATTCAACTTCGTCAAGCACAAACGGTGTTGAAGGCGATGGTAACAACAGAGCCGAAACCATAAACCTTCGTAAATATTTTTACTTTTTTTTAGATATGAATTAACCAATATTTTGGTTAATATAACAAATATACACGTTGGGGAAACCAACTTTCTGTTTGATATTGATTGTTACCAAACTATTGGTTGATGGTACAATGAAAATGTACATATTAAATTTTTTCCTTTTGACATGAATAAATCAACCAATAAAACATTAACCAAGAAGTTGGTTGAAAAAACCATTGTACTTTTTTCTCTGTGTATGTATATAGCATTTTTTGGTTAAATTAAACATTTTTCAATTTAAAATTTGCACTTGATTTGAAAAAGGTTTCATTTGACTTGAAAACGCTATAGTAATAAAACTAAAAGTAGTACATTTGTTTTTTAGCATCTTTGGCGCTGACTAGCAGGGCCGTAGCCAGGAATTTATTTCGTGGGGGGTTTCATCGTTGTGGATTTTTTTTTTTTTTGAGAAAAATACATATATAACCTATTTAGTGCACTAAATAAAAATAATAAAAAAAACTCTGGTTTCTAAAGTGCTATTTAGAAGAAAATTTTTTTACGAAACTTTTGATTTTCAAATTAGAGTTCATATAAGAAGTTTTAAAAATCAGTAAACTTTTATTCACTTAAAAATTAGACTGTTCTATTGCAAACACGATGAATACTTTATTTTTGGTGATTTTATCGAAGTGAAAAAAATAATATTTTATGGACGAAAAACTCGGTTAGATTACCTAGCTGTTTTCAGCTGTAAAATTCCGCCTCAAGATTTTTAGCTTATGTTGAGACTCTAACTTGTTTTTTTTTGCAACTTTGTTATTTGACATCCGATTTTTAAAACTGATAGATACATATGTCATTATTTTAGTCTTTGAGCAGGGTTTGAAATTATTTTCAACTATTTTTTTTCATTTCCTTGAATTACATTTTCATTTGAAAATTAAAGACTAAACAGCGCAGCAGAAGTATAAAAAATAAAAAGTTCTACTGTACTGAAAAGTTTCAAAAAATTATAGTCGACTGTTGCTGTGTTGTGGAAATTTGTACAGCACATCAAAGGGCAAACATAATTTCGAGTTCTTGCAGCACTGTTGTTATTTTTTTTTTTTAATTTATGGGAACACAATCGAAATTGTAATGTACAAAAAAAAAAACAATTTTAAAAGGCCGCACTTAAAACTAAAATTCTGTTTATCTGTGCTTTACTGTCGACTAATCTGTTTGAAATTACACAGTAAAGCAAAGCTGCGACTTCAGATATTTTCAAAGGAAATCGAAATTCAAAAGTTCTCAAAAAATTATGATAACTTTCGCAGAACAGCAACAGCTTATTTTTTGAGACTGTTGGTGTTATGCTGGCAAACAGTGCTTGGGAAGCCTTTATATTTCCCTCTAATGTCCTTTGATCTGTGAAGTCGTTTTCATATAGTTGGGTCACCTAGCCGAGTTTTTCGACCATAAAACATCCTTTTTGTTTCACTTGAAAAAAATCGCTAAAAATAAAGTATTCATCGGATCTTTTTAATATTACGCTTTAAATGTTTGCAATAAAACAGAATAATTTTAAAAATAATAAAGCTTCCCTGATTTTTACAACTTCTTATAAAAACCGCAATAAAAACCAAATTTTTTCAATAATCGCAAAAAGTCAATAAGATGTTGACTTTGAAAATTTAGTATTGAAAATAGGTGAAATCGGATTACAACAACGCACACATCCCATATATGGGATCTTTCAAAAAACACACAAAATGTTATAATTCAGACACTAATATAACCCGAGTAATGAATTTTCAGCCATGCAATGACCTTATACAGTTATAAGGAAATATGCTAAAATTTTAGAGAATTTATGTAACATAATTTATTTTATAAGTGGTATGTCGTTAGAAGCGTACTTTAATTATCTTTCGAACGGAGTAGATACGGTTTGCGGGTATTTGTAACTTCGGCGAAAATAATTTTTGATTGAAGTTGGAACTAAAAAAACTCAAAATTACGTTATTTCAAAACCCTAACCATAAGAAAATGGTTTTGACCTCAGCAGGTTCATACCAGCCCTCCCCTTTACCTGAAATTCTTGGTATTTTCTCAAATTAATTATTTGTAAACTAGTGTTTTCAACATATAGCTTTGAATATGATAGAAGTAAAATTTATCTACCAGAATTTCGTGGGGGGTTCAAACACCCAAACCCCCCCCCCCAAAATACGGCCTTGCTGACTAGTACATAAGGCACATTGTTTATACATTTCATTTATGTAAAATACCGATAATCAAAAGGCACACTGTTTAAACATTTCATTAATGTAGAATACACTATGCTTTAAATAAATCAAAAAACAAAAAATACGAAGAATTTCAGTTATGGGAGAGGATAGGTATGGGCCTGCTGAGCACAGAACAATTTTTTTTTTTTTTTTTTTAATTTTTTGTATGGTTACGTTTTTGAGATAACGGTAATTTTGTGTTTTTTGTTATCACTTTATTCAAAAATTATGTTCGCTGGAGTTACGCTTCTAACAATATACAACTTGTAGTAATTGAACCACACCTCGCTAAATGACATCTGGTCAATGTCAAAATTTTTAATTTTTTTTCGATTTTTGAAAAAGTTTTGATTTTCAAATTAAGTTTTTTATAAAAACTTGTAAAAATCAGAAAAGTTTTATTTTTTAAAAATTAGCCCGTTTAATTCTTAACGTAATATCAAGGATATCTGATAAAAATATTATTCTTAGCGATTTCTTTCATGTGAAACAAAAAGGATATTTTATGGACGAAAAACTCGGTTAGACGACTCATCCGTGTATAGACAAAAGATAAAATTTGTTTGTGACTTCACCCTCTCATAGGGTTAGCGTTAATCAGAGGTTGAGTAAACAGCCCTTAAGCTAAAGATATAGATACTTATGTATTGTGGAACGATTTTTCGTCATCCCTTGTGAAAAAATCGTTCCACAATACATCATATTCCTACCAAGCAAAAAAAAAAGAATAATGAAAATTACTTAACTATTGCTTGTCATTTTATATCAGAAGATTTCAAATTGCGAGTAGCTGTTCTGTAGACACAAAAGCTGCTGTCAGATACAAATCATTCCGCAGATAATATATTGGAAACCATGTACCATGTTCCATGCGAGTTACCGTGATTTGCACCTTCATTGAACTTAGCTGTGCGAGCAAATTGTTTCTTATTTTAAAGGCAGTACTATTGAATATGGGAAGTTTAAGGCCGCGCAAGAAGTCTATAGTGTTTTGCAAAAAAAAGTTGTAAAACGACGCCCTATACACGGATGAGTCATATAACCGAGATTTTAGTCCATAAAATATCCTTTTTGTTTCACATGAAAGAAATCACTAAAAATAATGTTTTTATCAGATATCCTTGATATTACGTTAACAATTAAACGGGCTAATTTTTAAAAAATAAAAATTTTCTGATTTTTTACAAGTTTTTATAAAAAACTTAATTTGAAAATCAAAACTTTAAAAAATCGGAAAAAATTAAAGATTTTGACATTGACCAGATGTCATTTAGCGAGGTGTGGTTCAATTACTACAAGTTGTATATCGTTAGAAGCGTGTATTTTAGTCGCCTCTTACGACAGACATTCCTCACCACGGGTATGTTCTAAGCCCCCTAACCCGCTGGGGTATGAATTTGACCAATTTGATATCGAAATCCAACTCCTGCCTAACATTCAGTATTCTTCTCTTCGGACAAAACTACAAGAATGAATAGGGATAACCATCGATAGTGGAAAAAAACTATCGATAGTGACACGAAAAAAAAACTATCGATACTATCGATAGTGCCATCGATAGTTTTGCAGCTCTACTGTGGTCATAAAAGCAAGTGATATCTCAGAAAAAGGCAAAATCAAAAGTGTTTTAGAAAACAAACTAGAATCTGAGTATAGCTGCAAAACTATCGATGGCACTATCGATAATATCGATAGTTTTTTTTTCGTGTCACTATCGATAGTTTTTTTCCACTATCGATGGTTATCTCTATTCATTCTTGTAGTTTTGTCCCAAGAGAAGAATACTGAATGTTAGGGAGGAGTTGGATTTCGATATCAAATTGGTCAAATTAATACCCCAGCGGGTTAGGGGGCTTAGAATATACGCTTCTAACGATATATAACTTGTAGTAAGTGAACCACACCTCGCTAAATGACATCTGCTGAATGTCAAAATTTTTAATTTTTTCCGATTTTTGAAAGTTTTGATTTTCAAATTAAGTTTTTTATAAAAACTTGTAAGAATCAGAAAAGTTTTATTTTTTTAAAAATTAGCCTGTTTAATTGTTAACGTAATATCAAGGATATCTGATAAAAACATTATCTTTAGCGATTTCTTTCATGTGAAACAAAAAGGATATTTTATGGACGAAAAACTCGGTTATATGACTCATCCGTGTATAGGGCGTCATTTTACAACTTTTTTTTGCAAAACACTATAGACTTCTTGCGCGACCTTAAACTTCTCACATTCAATGGTAATGCCTTTAAAATAAGAAACAATTTGCTCGCACAGCTAAATTCAATGAAGGTGCAAAACACGGTAACTCGCATGGAACATGGTGCAACGTTTCCAATATATTAGCTGCGGAATGATTTGTATCTGACAGCAGCTTTTGAGTCTACAGTACAGCTACTCGCAATTTGAAATCTTCTGATAAAAAATGACAAGCAATAGTTAAGTAATTTTCATTATACCTTTTTTTGCTTGGTTTTCCGACGGGGTAGGAATATGATGTATTGTGGAACGATTTTTTCACAAGGGCTGACGAAAAATCGTTCCACAATACATAAGTATCTAGTACCTGGATGACCGAGCTTATCTCGAGCTGCCATTTTTTCGCAGGTCCTCGCAATCGAAATAAAAAGTTAAAATAAAAAAAAATGTGTGTAAAAAAGAAACATTTCAGAAGTTTGCGCCCGAGACCCCTTGTATACTAAATTTCATGAAAATTGTTGAAGCCATTTGTGAGATCCAGAACTAAAGTAAATCCGACTCGCTTGGCCGTGATACCTCTACCTTTTCATGTCCTTCTCCCTCTAGTTTTCTTTTTCCTTTCTCTTTATCTTTCATCCGTTTCCTTTTCCCTTTCCTTTCCCTATCGCTCTCCCTAACCCCTCCTTTTCTCTCACCCTCCTATTCTTTCTCCCTTCCCCTCTCCCAATCTCTCTCTCACTCCTTCCCTCTCCCCTTCTATATTGGTTTCCTCTCCCTTCTCCCTTTACCATTCCATTCGACTCTTTTTCCTTTTCATGTTCCCTTTACTTAGGGACCCAGGTTGAGCATTACACCGAAGAGATCTCTTTATTGAAGCCATGATTCCCAATTTTCGGAGTAATCTATGCTTAAGTCCCCATTAAGACTTTTAATTTGATACCCATATCGCTCAGAGACATTCGAGGGTGATCCGGGTCCACGTTTTGACCCATATCTGGGGACCCGGCCTAGGCATAACAATTAAAAGAGTTCTAAATCGATGTCCCCATCAAGACCTTTCATTTGATATCAATATCCAGGGTCAACCGGATCCACGTTTTGACCCATACCTGGGGACCCGGCCAAGGAATCGCAATTAAAAGAGCTCTATGTTGAAGTCCTCATCAAGACCTTTGATTTGATACCCATATCGCTCAGAGACATTCGAGGGTAATCCGGGTCCACGTTTTGGCCCATATCTGGGGACCCGGCCTATGCATCACAATTAAAAGAGTTCTGTGTTAAAGTCACTATCAAGACCTTCCATCTAATATCCATATCGCTCAGAGACATTCCAGGGTCATCCGGGTCCACGTTTTGACCCATATCTCGGGACCCGGCCTAGGCATCACAATTAAAAGAGTTCTATGTTAAAGTCACCATCAAGACCTTCCATTTAATACCCATATCGCTCAGAGACATTCGAGGGTCATCCGAGTCAACGTTTTGACCCATATCTTGGGACCTGGCCTAGGCATCACAATTAAAAGAGTTCTATATTAAAGTCCTCATCAATACCTTTCTTTTGATACCCATATCGCTCAGAGACATTCGAGGTTCAACCGGGTCCACGTTTTGACCCATATCTCGGGACCCGGCCTAGGCATCACAATTGAAAGAGTTCTATGTTGAAGTCCTCTTCAAGGCCTTTCATTTGATAACCATATCGCTCAGAGACATTCGAGGGTCATCCGGGTCCACGTTTTGAGCCATATATCGGGACCCGGCCTAGGCACAACAATTAAAAGAGTTCTATGTTGAAGTTCTCATCAAGACCTTTCATTTGATACCCATATCGCTCAGAGACATTCAAGGGTCATCCGGGTCCACGTTTTGACCCATATCTCCAGACCCGGGATAAAAGTGAGTAAAAAAATTAAATTTTTCGAGATTTTACCCCCAAAGCTCCCTGCATTCCAAATTTCATGAAAATCGTTTGGAGCTGTTTTCGAGATCCTGATTATATATATATATATATATATATATACAAGAATTGTTCGTTTAAAGGTATTAGATAGATATCTTTAGCTTAAGGGCCGTTTACTCAACCTCTGATTAACGCTAACCCTATGAGAGGGTGAAGTCACAAACAAATTTTATCTTTTGTCTATACACGGATGAGTCGTCTAACCGAGTTTTTCGTCCATAAAATATCCTTTTTGTTTCACATGAAAGAAATCGCTAAGAATAATATTTTTATCAGATATCCTTGATATTACGTTAACAATTAAACGGGCTAATTTTTAAAAAATAAAACTTTTCTGATTTTTACAAGTTTTTATAAAAAACTTAATTTGAAAATCAAAACTTTTTCAAAAATCGAAAATAAAATTAAAAATTTTGACATTGACCCGATGTCATTTAGCGAGGTGTGGTTCAATTACTACAAGTTGTATATTGTTAGAAGCGTAACTCCAGCGAACATAATTTTTGAATAAAGTGATAACAAAAAACACAAAATTACCGTTATCTCAAAAACGTAACCATACAAAAAATTAAAAATTAAAAAAAAATTGTTCTGTGCTCAGCAGGTCCATACCTATCCTCCCCCATAAATGAAAGCATAGTGTATTCTACATTAATGAAATGTTTAAACAGTGTGCCTATTTATTATCGGTATTTTACATTAATGAAATGTATAAACAATGTGCCTTATGTATTAGTCAGCGCCAAAGATGCTAAAAAACAAATGTACTACTTTTAGTTTTATTACTATAGCTTTTTCAACTCAACCTTTTTCAAATCAAGTGAAAATTTTCAATTGAAAAAGGTTTAATTTTACCAAAAAATGCTATATTAAGTGAAGTATTTAATTCCTATTTGCTGTTCTTTTGTTAATTAATTAATGTTATGCGTTAAAAAAAATTAAAGACTTTGAAAAGGAAAATCTAAACAAAACCATCCCTCTTTTTATATCAGCTATACTAGTACACAGAGTATTATAGTTTTAATCACATAACGGTGGATTGTAACAGAATGAAATAATCGAGATAGATATAGACTTATATATATCAAAATGATCAGGGTGAAAAGAGAAATCGATTGAGCCATGTCCGTCCGTCTGTCCGTCCGTCCGTCCGTCCGTCTGTAAACACTCTAACTCGCGCAAAAGTTGAGATATTTCGATGAAATTTGAAATGAAAGTTGGTATCGAGACTGGGACGGTTGATATTGAAAATGGGCGAAATCGGACCATGACCACGCCAACTTTTCCTATATAGAAAAAATCGGGAATTTGGTATCTCAGTCACTAATATAGCTGGAGCGATGAAATTTTACCCACGTGTTGAGCTCAGGCCCCTAGGAAGAAATTTGATAAAATTTTGGAAAATGGGCGGTGCCACGCCCACTTATTAAGGGTCAACCATTGAAAGTTTTATATGTCATAACTCAGAAACCATTGAAGATAAATCGATGAAATTTGGTGCGCGTGATTTACTTACTTAGGCAAACGTTTGGACGGAAAATAGTTAAAATCGGTTGACGGCCACGCTCACTTTTATATATGTGTATTATAAAGTGGCCTAATAAAAAGATTTTAAGCGATATCTCTGTCAAATATAAAGATCTATCATTGAAATTTAGTCGCGTAAGTTCAGCTACGGACAAAAAACAAAAAACACACAAATTTTGGAAAATGGGCGGAGCCACGCCAACTTATTAAGGGGCAAACATTGAAAGTTTTATGAGTGATAATTCAGAAACCGTTGAAGACATATCGATGAAATTCGGTACGCGTGATATATTTACTCAGGCAAATGTTTGGACGAAAAATTGCCAAAATCGGTTGACGACCACGCCCACTTTTATATATGGGTATTATAAAGTGACCTAATAAAAACATTTTAAGCCATATCTCTGTCAAATATAAAGATATAGCATTGAAATTTTATGGCAGAAGTCCACATGCGGACATAAAACGAAAAATACAAAAATTTTGGAAAATGGGCGTGGCACCGCCTCTTTTTAGAAGGAGGAATATATGAGATTTCTGAGCCCATAACTCGACAAATAATTTATACATAATGCGGAAACTTGGTGTGTACACTTTTATTACTTGTGGTAATACATGTTCAAAATTTTAGCGAAATCGGTTGACGACCACGCCCAATTTTATATATGGCAACTATAAAGCGGCATAATAAAAACATTTTAAACAATTTGTTGGTTATATTTTTATGCCAGTAGCAGCACTGCTATGTATGATCTATAAGAGAGTGTTAATATGTTAACTGAATAACAAAGAAACTTCCAAATACTCACTCTCTCGCTCTCTACAATTCGGGTCCAACCATTCAACTTCGTCAAGCACAAACGGTGTTGAAGGCGATGGTAACAACAACAACAGAGCCGAAGCCATAAAGCTTCGTAAATATTTTTACTTTTTTTTAGATATGAATTAAGCAATATTTTCTTTAATATAACAAATATACACGTTGGGGTAACCAACTTTCTGTTTGATATTGATTGTTACCAAAATATTGGTTAATGGTACAATGAAAATGTACATATTACATTTTTTCCTTTTGACATGAATAAATCAACCAATAAAACATTAACCAAGAAGTTGGTTGAAAAAACCATTGTACTTTTTTCTCTGTGTATGTATATAGCATTTTCTATTAAATTAAACCTTAACAAGAAAGGAAGCCTAAGTTCGAGTGGAATCGAACATTAGATACTCAGCTGTATGCTTTCATTGTTTGTTTGCGTTTGATGGAAACACGGTGTACTTTATATAAAGCAAGTACTGCATAAAGTGGGCGTAGCCGCGCCCATTTTCAAAATTTTTATCAGTCATCCAACTAAGCATATGAATATTATTCTTTGTGCAAAATTTCATTCCTTTATGACTTCTAGTTACAAAGATGTCACGTTACAAATTCCCAAAGGGTGTTCCAGAAATATCTTTGTTAAAAAGTAGGCGTGGTCATAAACCGATTTCAATAAATTTTTGCGTGTCTATTAACACAAGTTATAAAAGTGTATAAACCAAGTTTCGTCATAATATCTCAATTATTTGTCGAGTTATAGGCTAAGAAATCTCGTATATTCCTTTGTGTAAAAAGAGGCGGTACCACGCCCATTTTCCAAAATTTGTCTATTTTTTGTTTCCGGTCTATTGTGGAACTCTTGCCACAAAATTTCAATGAATTATCTTTATATTTGACAAAGATATCGCTTAAATTGTTTTTATTAGGCCACTTTATAATACCCATATATAAAAGTGGGCGTGGTCGTCAACCGATTTCGCTAAAATTTTTAACATGTATTACCACAAGTAATAAAAGTGTACACACCAAGTTTCGTCATTATATATCAATTATTTGTCGAGTTATGGGCTCAGAAATCTCGTATATTCCAGCTTCTAAAAAGAGGCGGTGCCACGCCCATTTACCAAAATTTTTGTGTTTTTCGTTTTATGTCCGCAGGTGGACTTCTGGCATAAAATTTTAATGATATATCTTTATATTTGACAGAGATATCGCTTAAAATGTTTTTATTAGGTCACTTTATAATACCCATATATAAAAGTGGGCGTGGTCGTCAACCGATTTCGCTAAAATTTTTAACATGTATTACCACAAGTAATAAAAGTGTACACACCAAGTTTCGTCATTATATATCAATTATTTTTCGAGTTATGGGCTCAGAAATCTCGTATATTCCAGCTTCTAAAGAGGCGGTGCCACGCCCATTTTCCAAAATTTTTGTGTTTTTCGTTGTATGTCCGCAGGTGGACTCCTGGCATAAAATTTCAATGATATATCTTTATATTTGACAGAGATATCGCTTAAAATGTTTTTATTAGGTCACTTTATAATACCCATATATAAAAGTGGGCGTGGCCGTCAACCGATTTTGACAATTTTTCGTCCAAACATTTTCCTAAGTAAGTATATCACGCGTACCAAATTTCATCGATATATCTTCAACAGTTTCTGAGTTATGACTCATAAAGCTTTCAATGTTTGCTCCTTAATAAGTGGGCGTGGCACCGCCCATTTTCCAAAATGCCATCAAATTTCTTCTTAGGGGCCTGAGCTCAACACGTGGGTAAAATTTCATCACTCTAGCTATATTAGTGGCTGAGATACCAAATTTCCGATTTTTTCTATATAGGAAAAGTGGGCGTGGTCATTGTCCGATTTCGCCCATTTTCAATACCAACCGTCCCAGTGTCGATACCAACTTGCATTTCAAATTTCATCAAAATATCTCAATTTTTGCGCGAGTTAGAGTGTTTACAGACGGACGGACGGACGGACGGACATGGCTCAATCGATTTCTCTTTTCACCCTGATCATTTTGATATATATAAGTCTATATCTATCTCGTTTATTTCATCCTGTTACAATCCACCGTTATGTGATTAAAACTATAATACTCTGTGTACTAGTACAGCTACAGTATAAAAACAAGTGGTACGATTATGAACTCATAAATTTACATAAACTGAAATTGGTGGCTTACAATGCCGCAATAACTAATGGAGAATAGTCTGATTACACCAGCACCAAAAAAGAATACAAAAAAATGATAAAAATTAAAAAAATTAAATATATGGAGCATAAAATTATAACCAACAGTAATGACAGCAAGTTAATGTGGAAGTACTTGAAGCAGACTATATGCTATCAAGATACGAAAGATTTATATAACAGTGATACAGTACGAAGGTCAGCGTATTGATAATAAAAATCGTATAGCTGAGGTGCTAAATACATTTTTTGTGGAAAGTATAGTCAAAGATGACTTGATACGAAACTCTTTTTTACTCTCTCACTTTTACGATTTTCCCACGGGTCTAATGTGGCTTTGTTGCCAACATCAACACAACATAAAACCCGGCCGATCAGCTGTTTGTGCAAATTGCAGGTGCCAGAAAGGAAAACGCGCCAAAATAAATTGTTTACTTTCGGTGGATTTTAATGTTTTGTTTTATGTGCCCAATTTTGTTGAAATAATAAAGAATTATAAAAAATACAGAGGTAATTGTATTGCTTGTGTGTAATATTCAGTGAAGTTTATTGTTTTAACTGGAAAAATTGTGTTTCAGTTAAAATTATAAAAAATATGTTAATGAGATGGAACGCGGGCAGCGTTCTTCAGTAGATTTATATATATATCCTGTTAAAAATTATTATATTTCAATTCTAATATATTCACATTTTAATAGAATTGCAAAATAGAGCAAAATATTTCTTAAAAAATACCACCCAACTACATGTATTATCGTTCACCACTTTTGTGCGTTATTCTTAATTTGTCTGAGATTGAGTTTCGAACACGAATATTCGGAATGTGGGAAAATCATACTATCCTGTGTATCACTTTTGTAGTTATATCCTTATCTTAATTTGGTATAAACAAAATTTTATTATTGCTATAGTCTTCAATAACTTAAGGAAGCCGAAAATTCCCAGAAATAATATGTAAAATACCCATTTTCAGTTTTCGAACAGAGTGGCACCAATGAAAAATGTTATAAAAAATGCGCATTTTGACAGCGCTCTCACGAAATGAAGAGTTTCGTATCTAGTTATCTATGGTATAGTACAAATAAATACTTGAAGAGAACTTAAGCTACAGAGAGAGAGAACTTAAGCTACAGCAGTGATACACACACCTACCCTACCAGCAGGCCCTACGAGAGGGGGGCGCTGAGGGGGTCAATTGTCCCGGGCCCGGGCTTTAGAGGGCCCGGGAATCTCAAAATGATATCCAAGTTTTTGCTTACAGAAAATAAACGAACAACACCCTTAATCACCTTTCGTAGATAGCAATCATTTTAAATTTCAACAAATTTTATAAATCTCTTAAAGTGTCTGCACCCCACTTAAGGAATTGTTGGTTTTTGGCGTCGACTTTGCAGCATAAATTTGAACTCGTTTTCTGTTGCAACAGAAAAATTCGGTATGATGCAAATTCTTATACAGCGATATGGGTATATCCTGGGCGTTTCGGACGGTATGTTCGCACGATTTTTTGAACTTTTGAGGCAGAAATATCGCGAAATATTGTATCGTTTTATGATAAAAGGAAAGATTTAGGCCACAGCTAATGATTAAAGTATGTTAGCGACAGAAATTTAGTTTAATGCCTCTGTTTTAGCCACTTAAACTGCGTTCCGGACGCTACAAAAACACGTCCATTTTTTTTTTTTGAGTGGCTAAAACAGAAGCCTGGCATAGCAGGCGAGCGCTCTACCCACTGCACCACAGCGGCCATGTATAGATAAATTAAAGTTCGTAACTATATATTCATTGAATTTTGATTTTGAGAATTTGTTCATTTAGTATGGGGGCCCTTAGTTATTTTGAGCCCGGGCCCGGATTTTCTCTCGGCGGCCCTGCCTACCAGAGTTAGAAACAAGTTCGCACTACCACGTTGCCAGACAGAAAATGCAAAGCTAGATCTGTATTATAAAGGCTTGAAAATGTATAATGAGCTACCTGTGCATATTAAAACATGCAATAATTTGATGAAATTTAAAAAGCTATTATACAATTATTGTAAAACACATATTTAATATGAATTATGTAAAATCAAAAGGATTATAGGCGATATGGCTGTTAATACATAATAGTAATAAAACACTCTATTTTCATATTCCGGTGCTGGAGCGAATATCTAAAAAAACGCATCTAATGTACATACATTTAGAGATATTAAACATTAAAGTAGATTTTCTCGAATTGAGTTTCTCTGGCGACGATAGTAGGTAGTTATTTAAACAAAGGCTTAGATAAAGGTTTTCGCAATATATTATATATGTACATACGTAATCACTTAACATGTTATATGGTTTAAGGCGAGGATGCTTTCGATCATTATCTGATCGTATTTCCCCATAAGACCACCCACTTTCTAAGCGGCGACTAGCCCATGCGTCGTGATAATGTTCGCTAAATTTTTTAACCAGTGTTTCAAGGTCGTTATTTAACTGTATTTGAGCCGTGTCAATAGGCTTTGGATCGTATTGTGGTTGATCCGGTGCGCCCATTTGTCGGCCATAATAGTCCTCGTCAGTATTTTTTGATAAGCTGTAATCTGGCGGAAGCGCACAACCAATCGCAATCAAGCATGGTAAAGCTTTACCAAACAACTCAGGATCGTAGTCCATATTGCTCAAGGAATCAAAAATATTAGAGAACAAAAGCATAGTCAGACGCTTCTCTTCGTCCGATGATGCCCCATAAGAGCCTTGACCTTGAGATGAACCGTAATATTTTGCGCATCTGTCGAAATGTAGGGTGAGTAGCTATGAGAGATGAGAAATAAGATTCAGTTAAACATGTAGAAGTTTTAGGACCTGTTATAATTGTTAAATACAACATACTCGCAATGCTACCGTTGTGTACTCGGATAATTTGGAGACATCCACCGTCAACTTACGCAACAACTTCAATAACATGGCAGGTTGCATCTGGGATGTAAGAGCTACCAAGAAATCCGAAACCGCTTCCCTCTGACCTTTTGTAAGCATACGATTTTTCGATAATCTATAAACTGTGTGAAGTGTTGCATCTAAAAGGCTCGCATAATTTTCGGCCTCATTATAAAATTTCGAATGCTTTATAAGTAACGGTAAAATTGAATTTCCGATATAGCGGTTCATTGATAGAGCCATATCGCTTTCAGAGCCATCACTCTTATCTAAGATCGTAGCTGTTCGTAAATCTGGTAAAAACGCATCTTCGAGTAAGCGGTAAAATAGATCCTGTGTCTCAATTCCATAAACCCGTTCCAGGAAGAGCACTATACTTTGTTTGTTATTGGGAAGCAGCCCAGAGGGCATATCAGATTTTGGCTTTTCTTCTCCTGGTGCAGGCTGTGTTGATGTAAATTTTAAGCTTAAGACCCCTTGGAGATCCTCCAGTGGTACTAGAGACCTCAAAATTGCTCTAGCTCTTAACGATTCATTTTTACCCTGTTCAATTACAGATGCATCAGGTGCACATCTTCCAAGAAGATCCACAAGTGTGCAATAAAAATTAAGTATTGCTGCACCAGTGTCTATATAATCTTCGTCTTCGTCTCCTACTGGTAGTGGATGTGTGAAATTCAAACCAGCAATTGTTCCCTCTGCTTCATCTTGCATATTGCGGCGGTCAGATATACGCTCGGACATGCGATTAGCTTCAACAATGGCGCGGAATAGACCTTCCCCTTCTCCTCTTAGAGCCGGTCCTAAACATTCTGGGCGTCGAATAAGAAGACGAATAACAAGGTTGGCATTCTCCTCCACACTCTCTCCGTTTACCCATACACAATATCGAAGAAAATCTAAGTACCTTTCACCCTCTACAGGGTCCCATCCAAGATCCGGATATCCTTTCTCAACTAACTCAGAATTACTTTGCAGTCCACATCTCGAAAGATAAACCGCAATTTTTTCTAGATAATGTTCTCTAAGAGCCAGAGCTAATTCTGTGTTCTCCATTAAACTTGAATATGCAACATCTAATGGAGTTGAGCCTCTTAAACTTGGTCGTGCCAACAAAATATTTGCGTTATCTAATAAAAAATCAAAGTGATCAAACATAGCTTTCTGATTTTGGCGGCCTGTTCGGCAAAAATAACAAAGGAAGCGACAACAGCCCACAACCATTTCATGTGAGGTGTCCTTTTCTTTTACGGGTGCGCCTTCTACTCCTTCATTTTGTTGGGGGGCATCACTTTGTGCCTGAGCACGCCTTCCTAATGTATTCATCATGACGGCCATTACATTTTCATGAATTCTTAGTATACGTATGAGATCTGGATGTTGAAAAAATGTGGCATTATTTACTAACTTCCACAGTCGTTTTCTCATAAGTTCCTCTTCTTCTTGACTCATTTGCACCGGAAGTAATGCCCTAATTTGACTTAATCCTACCCACATTTCAGCTACATCATCTCCTGCTTTGTTATTTATGACGTAGGTTTTTCCCAGTGCTCGGACTAATTCGCCTACAGTATCATATTGACGAACCAACAAGCTAAACATCTCTCGTACAAGTTTCGGATTTTCGATTTGCGCTTCTTCAGCCCAATTAACAATAGTTTTAATCAATACCTTGCGGAAAACCTCTTCGGGAGTTTTTTTTTCAGGCTCCTCAACTTGTTTAGGCCCTTCCTCAAGCTCTTTTACCGCATTTATAAAATTATAAATCTTTGTAATAGGTCCTGGTTTTTCCTGTTCAATTGCGTTAATGTCTGGTTCATCAGGCTCCTGCAAGGCATTTAGAGATACTTTCTTCATAAGGTTATCATGAAAGTCATATAATCTTCTTCTTAAGTCTAAGCCACATGTACAATTCTCTTGATCATCTGCCTCAAGATTTTTAAAACATAATATTTGGTTCATTTGTTCTCTGGGCGGACAACGAAATTCCTTCGTTTTCTTAGCTGCTACAGCACTTGGAAGGTCAGATTGCTTGATTTCAATATATCTTCGCAACTGATCGGTTTGTAGATCACCAACAAAATCATGGGAAAATGATATTATACTTTCAACACGATGCCTCAGCTGTATATCGTAAAGGTGATGAAGTAAGTAGCACATCTGTAGTTTTGCACCCTCCGCCATTTTCATGGTTAATAATCCTTTACGGTGCTCATCTTTGCCCTCTGTACCAAATTGAGTCAATTTATTGGTTGCAAAAAAGAAATATCATAACTCAAACCTTTTTCAAAAGTGTCATCCCAAGTCTCAGGATTAATCATAATCAGTAATTTTTGGACATCCTCATCAGTAAGGACACCAACTAGCAGTAATCGGTCAGTAAGTTTAATAAGAGGTCTATATAACAAACAAATTTCCGAAATATATGTATTTGGTTTTTTAAATTTTAAGAATACTTACAGAAATAAGTTTTCATTAGTCCATCCAATAGGATCTCGATTATGCACTTGGTTTACTTCAACAGCATCCCTCAAAGCCTCCATCACAAACTCTCTTACGATTTCCAATGGAAATTTCGGCGAGTAGAGGTGATCAATGTTGGGTATTGGGTCACTGGAAACACTTGGTAAACTAGATGTTTGGCTATATAGGATTTATTTTTGATATATATAATTCATGTTAGCGTAGAATAAAGTCAGAATATTCAATATATATATAACAATTATATACATTCGTACATCTATATGCATATATCTATATGGCTGTTTGTTTGTTCCCTAGGAGTTCCGAAACTACCGGGCCGATCAGATTCAAATTTTGACACTATGGTCTCCTGGTATTAGATAGTATTTAGACCACATTTAATTCTGGTATCTCAAATTAAAGGCGCTGATCAAGATTTCCATATATATTGCACGCAAGGGTACGTATTGGTACGTACAGCACGGTACAGGCACATCGTCGCCTGAGAAAACGAATATCGTATGTTACAAAACATAGTTTCGAGAAAATCGACTTTAAAGTTTAATTGGAAATTCTAAAAACCTAAATAGTAGATTTTTCTGTTATTTGGAAGAGCTGTAGCGAGTATTATATATTTTGACTTGCAATTAGCAAAAGTTGAATATATTTACAATTTTAGGAGATAAACGACTTATAATGGCACATACGACAAATTCTTCTCATTCTCCAAACCGGGATGGCCATGAGTCTCACATTTTTTGAGATATCGACCTGAAATTCGGCAGTTGAATATATTTTGATGGTCGTTTGATTATTTGTCGGAATCCACCACATCGGACTAATATAAAATACAGCTCCCATACAATTGATTGTTCAGATATACCTGTTTTCGGGTATAACTTCCGTATTTAAGAAACAACTTATACTAAACTTTGCAATAGTATAGGTATAGTACTTAAATAAAATATGCCAGTGAAATAATTCAAATCGGATCACTATAACCAATAGCTCCGATAGTATCGGACCGATACAATATTTTGGTTTATTCTCAGTAGCTCAGCGGCATATACGACTTATGTTTAAAATAAACAAAAACGAATTTATATGGAAATTTGTCGTATGTATCTACATATCGTCGTACCATACGAAAACACATTTAAAATTTCTGAGAAAAATTTAATGTGCTTGTATTCGTCAGCCACAAGAAATCGTATGCTAGTTTTCGTATGGTACGACGATGGGCCTAATGAATAAAAAAAAGTTATTGCTAGTAAGCAATTGCTTTTTAGCAATTATTCGGCGATATGGGCATTATTTCCCTTTCGGAAGGGCACCTAAGCCCGCAAACGGGTTTTTTTCAAAATATGGCGTATTAGTGAAAAAAGGCCCCCTCAGGCAAAAAATTGGAATTCTTGAAAAGTATTAAAATTCTCTCTAGAGAAGCTGAAAATACATTATGTTTTTAAAAACTGAAAATTTTTCGCCTGCGACACCAGATTTAAAAAAAACAACAATTAGAATTAAAAATCGCGCAATTTTTTATTCGAAAATGGGGCGTGGCATCTCCCATACAAACTTCATTTTTCATGCTGAATATGTCTTGGAGTGTTTATGGTAGTACCCTGGAAATTGGTACGGAGATAAACAATGACTGTACCATACTTACGAGGAAAAATGGGAGCTATTGGAAAAAGGGGAGTGGAACCACCCGTAGAAACACAGATTTCATGCTAAATATATCTGGAAGTGTTTTCTGTAGAATATCAAAGCTTGTTGGCAGGATAAATGAAATCAATGCAAAACTTATGATAGAAATTTATTGGAAATGGGGGCTTGGCACCCCGATGCAATTTTTGTTTCTAAAACACCCTGGAAGTATTTGTGGTAGAATATCAAAATAAGGCATAAATATGAAAATACCTCTATACTAAAACCCTGATGACGCCCAATATTAATTTAACCCTAAAAAGATAAGCTGCGTCAAAATTACGCATCCCCTTTCGAATTATTGATCTCACTCCCCCAATTATGTGAATACGTCGCTGAACGTTATATATATTTCAGTTGTGCTGCATATCTCTCACGTCACACATAATTTTCTGTGGTAAGTCTTGTAAATTGAGGGGTCAGTGAGTCAAAATTACGCATGATTATTTTTACCGTGACTTTCAGGAAGCATTTCTCACGTATTGCATAAGGACAAGATGACTTTCATTCATCATAACATTATACTGAAGAGCCAGTATAATAAAAAACTATATGTGTTGTATTGTGGCAGCTATGGGGAAGTGGGTAAAGTGCTCGCATGCCATACCATGGGTCCCGGTTCAACCCCCAGCTGACCCAACACCAAAATTTAATTTAATTAATTTTCTAATTAAAAGTCAATTATTAGATTTTTAAAATATTGGTCACCTGTCGGTAGTGGACGGCATACCCTCTAAGTGTAATTCTGTCATGAAAAAGCTTCTCACAAAAATGCATTCACCGTTAGGAATCGGCATAAAACTGTAGGCACACCCAATTAGTAGGAAAAACAAAATTAAAGAGCACGCTTCGAATTAGGAAAGAAGTTCGACCTTAAAACTCGTTAATAATAATAATAATAATACAATGGCGCTATTATAACTCTGACGAGTTTTATGGCCGAGCTTCTCTCCCAATTCGAGGTGTGCTCCTTTTTGTTTTTCCTACTAATTGGGTGGACCTACAGTTTTATGCCGGCTCCGAACGGCGAATGCATTTTTTGTGAGAAGCTTTTTCATGGCAGAAATACTCTCGGAGGGTATGCCGCCCACTGCCGAGAGGTGACCGCTGCTCTTAAAAAACCCAATAATTGGATTTTTACTAATTAGAAAAATTTGTTTGGCTCGGACCGTGGTTTGAACCCGAGACCTCTGGCATAGCAGGCGAGCACTCTACCCACTGCACCACAGCGACCAAAACTCGTTAGAGTCAGTGTATCATATTATATTATGTATTGTACATAATTCTTCTTCTTCTTTTTAATCAGCGCTTAAGGGTTTAGACAATTTTGGCCGAGTCCAAAAAAGCGCACCAGTCGTGTCTGTTTTGTGCTGGCTGGCGCCAATTGGAAATACCTAGGCAGGACGATTCGGTCTTCACCTGATATTTCCAAAGCAGAGAAGGTGTCCCTTTTCTTCTTTTGTACATACTGCCCTTCCAAAAAAGACGAAAGGCAATGGGTCACGCCATAAGTGCAAAAATGCTATATGTCGCGAGGACAATATTTGATATGTTCCAAAATTGTGTTTTATGCCTCAGACACACATGTGGTAGTAATATTATAATATCAATATTATGATTTGGCTTTACTATAAAAATTTTCAATTAAACTACAATATGAGAATGACACATATGTGGTATAGATCGCAATATTTCTACTATACTACGATGTGTGTCTCTAGCATAACCGACCTTCATAAAAAATTTTCACATATTTTTCTTAATGAGTTTCCAGTTCATTTAGATTGTAAGTCAAAAAGTCTGATTTTTGCAGCAAAGTTATTCAAAAAGGGACGGAAAATGGGTGATTCCTAATTTCAGGAGAAAATTGAAGAAGTTCTTTTGGTTTAGTTTTTTTATAGTAAAACTAGCTGTACCCGGCCAAGCTTTGCTTTGGCCCACTTCCTATTATAGGCATTAGAAGCTAAAACTGACATACTTTAAAATAAGTTGGATGTATCTAGAAACCGATCTTTCCTCAGGCTGCACCCCTCAGCAAATTCAGATAACTTTAAAAAAAGTGAGGGAAAAAATTGATATTTTAAAAAGTTTGCAATCTCCATGTCCTTATCCCTTTTTCGCTTCGTATTAATCTCCCACTCCCTTTCCCTCCACTACTCCTTTCTCTTTCTCTTCCCATTTGTCTTTCCCTTTCCTTTTATTTCCGCTTCCGTTTTCTTTTTCCTTTCCCGTCACATTTCCGCTTCCCTTTCAATGTCTGTACCCTCTCCCTTACCGATACTTTTCTGTCCTTCTCCCTTTTGCCCCTCTCTTATTCCTTCTCTCATTCTCCGTCTTACTGTCTCTCTCCCTATCCTCTTCGTTCCATTTACATAATATTATTTCTCTTCTTTTCCGCTCCTTTGCCTTTCCCATTACCCTTTCACTTTCCCTTTGCCTAGGGAGCCGGATTTGGCATAACATAGCCCTGTATTCCACTTCTCATTTGATATCATCGCTGCTTAAGAATATTCCGTGGTATCCGTGAGTACCGGGCCTAAGAATCATTAAGAAAAAGCTCTATTTAGCAGCCCTGCTCAACACCTTTCATTTTATATCAGTATTGCTTAGCAGTATCCCGGGGTCATCCGGGCCCACATATTGCCCCACATCTGGTGCCCGACCTAGGAATAATAAGTTCATACCTATGTAAAATACCAGCTCAACACCCTTCGTTTGATACCATATCGCTGGGAAATATTTCGTGTCATCCGGTTCTACGTTTTGAACCACATCTGGGGACTTGACCAGGAATTATAATGGATACGGATGTTTTATACCGTCCTGATCAACACCTCTACCTCTTCATGTCCTTCTCCCTTTTTTATTCATCTTAAATTTCCGCTCCCTCTCCCTATACTTTATTTTTTCCTTTCTTTTTCATCTCCGTTTACTTTTCCTTTTCCTTTCCTTTCCTTATCGGTCTTCCTTACCCCTCCTTTTCTCTCCACTTCTTATTCGTTTCCCTTGTCCCGCTCCCAGTCTCTATCTCTCCCCTTTCCTCTCCATTCTAATTTCGTTTCCTTCCCATCGCTTTCCCATTCTATTCCATTTGACTTTCCTTTCCTTTTTATTGCCCTTTTCCTAGGGAACCAGGTTGAGCATTACATCGCGAAGATCTCCATGAGTTTCCTCCGGGTCCAAGTTGTGACCCATATCTGGGAACCCGGCCTATGCACCACAGTTATAATAGTTCTGTGTCGAAGTTATCATCAATACCTTTCACTTGATACCAATATCGCAAAGAAATATTCGAGGGTCATCCGGGTCCATATGTTGACCCATATCTGGAGACCCGGCCTACGCATCACAAACAAAATAGTTCTATGTCGAAGTCCTCATCAAGACCTTTCATTTGATACCAATATCGTCCAAAAATATTCAGGGGAAAGCCGGGTCCACGTTTTAACCTTTTGACCTATATCTCGGGAACCGACTTTCGGATTTGAAAAAAATATGCAAATAAACCATCTAGGGCAAGGTAGTCTGGTGTGTAAATTCGGTCAAAATCCTTCTACGCGTTTGGGCGAAAGCCGGCGACAAAGAAATGGGCTTGATTTTTATATATATATAGATGATTTAAATATATTTTATTTATAATGTTTACATTTAAATTACATATCTATAGGGTAAGAATATACTATTTCAGCAAAAAAAAAAAATATATTTGAATTTTTTGACGCAAAGTTGTGGAAACGTTACATATGACGGGAGCTATTAATGGCTAGTTTAATTTTTTTATTTCGCATATTTTTGCGGAAGTTATTGCAAATTAAACTTTTTTGTAGGCTTTTAAACAAAAGCCTGTAACTTTGTAAGTGATTATCCGATTTTAATGAAAGTACTAGGATACTAAAGTTAATTAATCAGGCTTCATGTTGCTTATCTTATATTTTTTGAAAAAAAAAAAAAAAAATTTTTCTAGAATTTAAACGCAATTACTTAAAAAGCTAATTTTTGTTTTTGTGTTCTACGCCTTGAGAAAATTTAAAAACCTGCGTTAATTAAGCGCAAATCTTTGAGGAATCCAAATCTGCAAAAACAATTTCCGGATTCCATCAACTTTCGAAGTTATGGGCAAAGGAGTGTTGATACATTGCTTAAAAAATTTTCATTTTCGTCATCTCAAAGTACACACTTTGCTCGTAATTTCAAAAAAGTTGCTACAAAGGTATGAATTTATAGTCAAATTGCATTTTTTTCTTGTTAGAACATGTTATGTATTGCAAAAAAACATACAAAGCAGATGTTAAGATCTTTTTTTTTTTCAAACTGTGGAAAAAAATTTTATTATTTTTATTATTTATTTTTACAAAATTGTTTAAACAAAATTACTGATTTATGTATGTATGATGCAAAATGGTGTTTAGTCAAATCATTAATATTTATGTAGATGCTGAGTAAAATTTCTTTCTTCTAATACGTTCGAGTATTTAACCCTTTAATGATAAATTAACTACATATGTACATTTTCATAAGAATTGAGGAAATTATAATATTTTATGCACTACGGAAATTGGCGAATCCGACAACTCCCTGCATTCAACATTTCTACTGTCTATTGGTTTTTTCTATTTCGTTGTACTCGATTCGGGATGAATATTCGAAGACAATATTTTCGAAGTATTGGTTTGCCCACATAAAGTCAAGTGTTACCAAAAACTCCCCATTTTTTAAATTTTCCTTCAGAAAAGTCAAATACTGTGTTTGACGTTTTGCAATGTAGTCATGTTTAACGTATAGTGGTAATTCCTTGTTTATATTGCTCAAAAATACATCAACAGCTTCAAATTTTTCAGTTAGTTCACATCTAGGAAACCGTTAAAAACAACTTTTATTAAATCATATTAAAGGGAAAACGGAAAAATTTACATTTAATTTGGACAATGCCCTTCGCCTTTAAGGTAGAGCAAAGGTTTTTTGAAAATAATTCTACTCCAGGACATACATACATTACAACATAGTACATAACAGCTGCTATTTGGGCAAGGACATATTATTTCTTTAGTTAGTTCGTTTATCGTTAATTGTTTTTCCGTGTTTTTTAGAGCCAAATTTAGTGCGAAAATTTTAAATTTCATATTTTAGTGAATCTTACATACGCACACATTCTGATCACCTTTACATCCAACTGGTACGCACGATGCTGGTCGAAGCTTTGTAAATTTTGAAATACTAATCTTTATATCTGAGTATCTTACTAAAAATTTTTCGTGAAGTTCTTTTAAGTTGAAAAGCAGTAGTCTTTTTTGAACGCTTTTCCTCTCTCCATCGACTAAAACTGAAACGCAGTCTTTCTTGCCGGGCATCACACGACTGTTTTCGTCCATCTCATAAAACTCTATCACCTTGTTGGCAATATTGAGGGGTAAAGCGGGTCGTTTTTTTCTATCAGGGTATGCAAAGTACCCTGATTTCTTATGTAGTTTCATCGCGGTTTCCGACATGTAGCGGATAACGCCCAATAATTTGCGCATTTTCTTCGCATCCCAACTTGTAGACACTGTTGTTAGCAATTGAATTTTCTTTTTTTTTATTAATTTCCTTTGAAAGGGCGATTTTAATTTCTGCTGCAATTGCAGCATCTGATTGTGTGACTTTTGCATTCCGGATCGTGGAGGGCTCCTCTAAATAAGAGTACTAAATAGCTAAATGGCCTGATAAAGCTTTAGTAATATTAATGTACCTTTAAACTCCATATAATCAGAGTCACTGCCATTGCTAACTGTCTCGTTGTCAAAATTAGTGGCAAAATTTTGAACGATTTCTTGAATTGGGATTTCTCCTCGCTTTTTAACATTTTTCCTACATGCTTCGCATATATATTTGCCTATTAAATGCGAAAAAGCGCTGTCCCATTTTTCTGTTATTTTAGATATTCCCTTAAATATTCTGCTATGTTTTTCTTTCGCCAGTGGATTGCAGCATAAATTAGGAGGTGCCATATATATTTATATTTCACTTGACTAAGTAATAGAATCACGCAAAAAAATAACCGAGGTATGATTACAGTATCATACAAAAACCTTTACTATGGGAAAACAATGTTCCATGACACGAAAAAAATTATTTGATTGCAAATTCATACCTGTGTAGCAACTTTTTTGAAATTACGAGCAAAGTGTGTACTTTGAGATGACGAAAATGGAAATTTTTTAAGCAATGCATCAACACTCTTTTGCCCATAACTTCGAAAGTTGATGGAATCCGGAAATTGTTTTTGCAGATTTGGATTCTTCATAGATTTGCGCTTAATTGGCGCATGTTTTTAAATTTTCTCAAGGCGTAGAACACAAAAACAAAAATTAGCTTTTTAAGTAATTGCGTTTAAATTCTAGAAAAAAATTTTTTTCAATAAATATAAGATAAGCACCATGAAGCCTGATTAATTAACTGTAGTATCCTAGTACTTTCATTAAAATCAGATAATCACTTACAAAGTTACAGGCTTTTGTTTAAAAGCCTACAAAAAAGTTTAATTTGCAATAACTTCCGCAAAAATATGCGAAATAAAAAAATTAAACTAGCCATTAATAGCTCCCGTCATATGTAACGTTACCAAATTTCCGAATTCTTCTATATAGGAAAAGTGGGCGTGGTCATGGTCCGATTTCGCCCATTTTCAATACCAACCGTCCCAGTCTCGATACCAACTTGCATTGCAAATTTCATCGAAATATCTCAATTTTTGCACGAGTTAGAGTGTTTACAGATGGACGGACAGACGGACAGACGGACGGACATGGCTCAATCGATTTCTCTTTTCACCCTGATCATTCTGTTACAATCCACCGTTATGTGATTAAAACTATAATACTCTGTGTACTAGTACAGCTGAGTATAAATATGATTATCTAACTAGGGTTAAAAATTCCAGGGACATCCGGAAGCTACACGTATCCGGGGATTTAATTTTCAAATTTTTTTTTCGGAGATATGATCTGTTAAAAGGTTGGTATCCGGGGATTTAATTTTCAAATTTTTTTTCGGAGATATGATCTGTCAAAGTTTTGATTTTTTCATGAATTAGGTAAATCACGTACTTATTTAAACCCCAATATAAAATATTTTTTTGTATGTATAATGACCTCCTATTTTTAAGAAAAAAAAAAATTTAAATAAGATGGAGTAGCTGGGTATGGTTGAAAGTGTATTTTAAACAGCGTGAATTTTAAACGTCGTATCTTATGGCCTTTCATGCGCCGATCCTGAAAACGAGGTCCGTTTTGCGACAAAAATTATTAACAATTGGGTAAGAATTTCTGAAACGGACCACCCAAAACATAAAATATTTCCGTTTTGGTCGGCAGTGGCATTTTGGGAAAGCTCTTTGTAACACCAATAAACACCTGATTTTGTTTTTGGCGAAAAAATTTTTTTTGTTATATATAAGCAATTAATTTTTTGACCTTTTTTTTTAAAACGCGATTGCAGACGATCTACCTAACCGATTTTGACCATCATTTTTTTTGTTTTAAAAAGTTTTTTATTACCATATGTTTAAAAAAAAAATAAAAAAAAAAATTCTAAGTTAAATTCTTGTGAAATTTCTTGAAAGATGGTCGCAAAAATTGTGTCTCCTTTCCATAAAAAAAATTAGCCGCGTGTGTAAAATTTTACTACCTATAATATTCAGAAGTCAAAAAAATGGATCGAAATAGGGAAAAAATTAGTAATTTTTATATGAAGCTGAAATGTGAAAATCTGTCCATTTAAACCATGGGTCTTCACTGCCACCGCGCTTTTTGTTTTTGTGCCGCGCTTAAGCATAGGCAAGCGCGCCGAAAATCACCGCGACCGCGCATTCTATCCTCTCGCCAACAAACGAAGTTTATTGCTATACCCATTAGGAAAAGCAGCGCAAATTTACTATAAATTCATGTAAAATTACCTATATAAGAATAATTTTGCAATTGATTTTGGTCTAAACAATTTTTTCACTATCAGACCTGGAAGACAAAATTAGGTGTTAGTTTATTTTATTATATTGAACACTTTTAAAAGTATTCAAAGAAACCTGAATTTTCAAAGCAACCAATTCCGACTGGGTATGTGGACGCGCCATTTTTGGCTTCCATTTTTCTTTTTTATACTCAGCTGTACTAGTACACAGAGTATTATAATTTTGATTTCATAACGGTGGATTGTAACTTAATGAAATAATCGAGATAGATATGGACTTATATATTTGAAAATGATCAGGGTGAAAAGAGAAATCGATTGAGCCATGTCCGTCCGTCCGTCCGTCCGACCGTACGCACTCTAACTCGCGTAAAAATTGAGATATTTTGATGAAATTTGAAATGCAAGTTGGTATCGAGACTGGGACGGTTGGTGTTGAAAATGGGCGAAATCGGACCATGACCACGCCCACTTTTCCTATATAGAAGAAATCGGAAATTTGGTATCTCAGCCACTAATATAGCTAGAGTGATAAAATTTTACCCACGTATTGAGCTCAGGCCCTTATGAAGAAATTTGATGAAGTTTTGGAAAATAGGCTGTTCCACGCCCACTTATTAAGGGTCAAACATTGAAAGTTTTATATGTCATAACTCAGAAACCGTTGAAGATATATCTATGAAATCTGGTATACGTAATTTGCTTACTTACTTACTTACAAATGTTTTGACGAAAAATTATCAAAATCGGTTGACGGCCACGCCCACTTTTATATATGGGAACTATAAAGGGGCCTAATAAAAACATTTTAAGCGATATCTCTGTCAAATATAAAGATCTATCACCGAAATTTTGTGGCGGGAGTCCAACTACGGACATAAAACAAAAAATACAAAAATTTTGGAAAATGGGCGGTGCCACGCCCACTTATTAAGGGGCAAATATTGAAAGTTTTATAAGCCATAACTCAGAAACCGTTAAAGATATATCGATGAATTTTGGTACGCGTGATATATTTACTTAGCCAAATGTGTGGACGAAAAATTACCAAAATCGGTTGACGAACACGCCCACTTTTATATATGGGTATTATAAAGTGACCTAATAAAACCATTTTAAGCGATATCTCTGTCAAATATAAAGATATATCATTGAAATTTTATAGCAGGAGTCTAACTGCGGACATAAAACGAAAAACATAAAAATTTTCGAAAATGGGCGTGGCACCGCCTCTTTTTAGAAACAGGAATATACGAGATTTCTGAGCCTATAACTCGACAAATAATTGAGATATAAAGATAATTCATTGAAATTTTGTGACATGAGTTCTACAATAGACCGGAAACAAAAAATAAAAAAAGTTTGGAAAATGGGCGTGACACCGCCTCTTTTTATACAAAGGAATCTACGAGATTTCTTAGCCGATAACTCGACAAATAATTGAGATATTATGACGAAACTTGGTTTATACACTTTTATAATATGTGTTAATAGACACGCAAAAATGTATTGAAATCGGTTTATGACCACGCCTACTTTTTAACAAAGAGATTTCTGGAACACCCTTTTGGAATTTGTAACGTGAAGTCTTTGTAACTAAAAGTCATAGAGGGATGCAATTTTGCACTAACAATAATATTTATATGCTTATTTGGATGATTGATACAAATTTTGAAAATGGGCGTGGCTGCGCCCTGTTTATGCAGCACTCGTTTCATATAAAATACACCCTATATCGAACAAACGCAAACAAACAATGAAAGCATACAGCTGAGTATCTAATGTTCGATTCCACTCGAACTTAGGCTTCCTTACTTGTTATTTTCTGCAGAAATTTAATATTTGATACGGAATTCGATAGTGATATGTGTATGTACATATGTATGTGCGTATATACCTATGTAGATTTTATGACACCCTTTTATTAGCTTCATCTGTATGCATATGGGTAATTTCTTTGTACCTAAAAATACGCAACATATTTACTAATGAGATTAATTCAATCAGATGGCGCTGTTTTAGCTATAAATTAAACTTTAATTATTAAAGCGTGCGCTAATAATGAAAAATATAAAAACGCACAACACCAGCACGATCTGCAGAAGAAATTGATAGAATATAAAAAATTAAAGAATGCGCTGCTATGATAAAAATCGAAGGAAAAATTGAGTAATAATTGTTTGAACATTTTCGTTTTCGATCACTATTACCAGTCCCTGAATTATGTGCAATTTATTCGTTTTTTAAGACCGAGAAGAAAGTAAAAATATTACAAAAAATAAAAAATTAAAAAAAATTAAAAAATATATAAAATATTTCAAAAAATACACAGAAATATATTTATTATCTTTATCTAAAAACAATTACAATTATCAATTTATAAATTTTCGAAATTTTTCGGGTGTAATTTTAATAATGGCGGAAGTGGGCGGCCGCAATTTTTTTGCTCTTATTGTCGGCCATGATTTTTATTTCAAAGTAACGGTACCCGCGCTTCCATAAAGGCTTTGTGGAGATCACTGATTTAAACGCTTACAACTCTTGAACAGTGGTACGGAATCGCACGATAATAGGTGAAAATCAAGCGCCTAAAATTATGCTACGTAATGTTTGTAAGAATATCCAGTGGCAACTTAAGGGTGGGGTGAGTTCGGGTCTAAGCCCCCCGTGAATGCAATTGGATATTTTGCTTACTAGGATGCCAGAAAAATCAATTATTAAGGGTTTTTATGAGTTGCACGTGAAAAATTGCAAAGAAAGCTACAATAAATAAATATAATAATGAAGAATAATAATAAATAAAGTATAATAAATAAATAATAAATAAATATATAATTATAAACAATAAAGAAAAAATTGAAAACTTGTAGTGACTCGCTTAAATTTGAGACAAAATCTTCGCAAGTGAAGGAAAAACAATTACAATTTTAAACCAAATATATTTTGAGTAAAAATGAGGCAAGTGCATATTAGCAAATGGAATATATAACACAGCTTTTTAATTTGTAGTGGTCTGACTTTAAACATTTGCATATTTTAAGTAAAAAAAAACTTGATTTGAACTTTCCTATTTTTTCTTATGACCATTTCAGTGTTTACATTTTTCCAATTGGATACTCGGCATAATTCCATATCTGTAAAAATGCAAATATCTCTCGTAGTAAAAACGGTTTTGCATTTTTGTTTATGAGCTATTGGAACATTAACTATGCCATAATTTACTTAATTTTCCCAAATTTTATTTTCATTACAGCTAGTTTTGTTTTGCTTCCAAAAAGCTTGACGATGTGCAAAAATATAAAATACAAAATTGAAATAAATTTTGTTTTTTTTTTCTAAACGAAAGACGTACGAGTGTTCTTCATACTTTTTTTCAGTAAAAATGTCAAAGAAACTAAATCCCTCTTTGGCTTTATTTCTTCACACACCACTGTATGTTTATTCAAACTGCAAATTTGTGTAACATGATTAATAGGGCAACAGAAGATATGCAAATGCATATTTTTCGGTTGCAGTCCTATTTACATATGATAAATATATATCGGCGTTTAAGCTCAAGACGAAGAGAATAAGCCTAACTTGTTAGGGCATATTTTCGCATATTTAGGTCAAAAGGCTTATTTTTGCATATCTTGACTTATTTGCATATTTTTGGCATATTTTGCTATAAATTCATATTTTAGCATAGTATTTCGTCGTATTTTTCCATCTCGCTCGTAAAATTGTTTTATTTACATTTTTTACTCTGGCAACTTTGTTTTGTATATGCGCATACTATTTGCCCATAGTACAATAACTAAGAAGTAGGCGCATGGGCGAATTCAGAAACTACTTTTTTTTATTTCCAAAGGTAGAGTGTAATGTCAAAATCCAAGCGAAGTATAATCATAGCCAATAGGAATGAGCGAGTACCAAGCGAATTCAGATTTTAACAACGGCGAAATATCATTTTGACATTACACTCTACCAATTACAATAACAAAATGCATGGGGATTTTCTGAATTCGCCCCTGCGCCTACCTGGTATATCTCCCTTGCTATTTGCCATTCCTCTTTGTCTGACAAGTTCAAGCCGAATTTAATAATTTTCGCAACGATTCATTCAAATGTGCTATACGAATCAGCTGTGTATCTACAATGTAGATCCTACATACATAGGCATACGTCAGACGGTTAATATATATTGATGAAGTAAGTGGATCGCGATTCATATTGACAGTGTAGCATCGAGTATTTATGGATCGCGATTCTGGATAGCAAAATGTTTTGAAATCCGCGATCCGGATCGCATATTGACAATAAACGAATTGAAAATGAAAGTGCGAAAAGGACGGAAGTAAAATATCTTCAACCTCAGAGCGAGAAAAATATCGCAATATTCATATTGAACGTGTAGCACTACACGCTACATAGTGACTGAAATTCTTGCTTTTAAATAAGCCCCGATAACTTCAGTTGACGTGGAAGGATCTTTTTCTACGTTTAAAAACTTACCGCGACAATCGACATAGTTTTCTATTTGAAAATTTATCGCAAAATTTTGTAGTTTACAGCAGGGGCCGTAATCATTATGAGTTTTATAATAAAAATCGCCATTTAATCAGTATATGTTGAGTTTTTTTATATTTCATCAAAAATAATCATTATTTTTTGAGTTTTATTTTTTTTGATCAGAAATAACACTTATTCCTTGAGCGATATTTCGCCCGTTTTATGGAATAGGGATTTAACTCGAAATTTTCGATTTCTGGGATTTTGCCATATATTTCAATAACTGGGTAGTGCCTTTGAGTCTAGTCTTATAAAATACTCAAAAAGATAAAAATGGCGGAAATAAAAGTGATTTTGTAGTTAGCCGTAGAAGAAAACTATTTGAAATTATAAAACTTTATTTGCGTTTTCCCAAAAAAAAATTTTTTTGAGTTAAATCCCTATTGCATAAAACGTGAGATTTACCCCCTTATTATGGATTGTCATACGATAGCTATCGGCCGCTTGCAAGCGTATCGTATAAAATGAGTTTCCATATTATGAATTCCACACGCCCGCTAGGTGCACTATCGTGAATGACATTTGTTTAGGGTTCAATTAGTTATGCGTTAACTTTATTTCCATTACAGTCTATCGGGTTTCACACGATAGAAATTATTTCGTAATACGAAGTACACGACTGCAAGCGTTTAGCGTGTATCGTATTAATTCGTAATAGGCCCCTTAATCTTTCAGAAATAATCATTATTGTGTGAGTTTTATTTTTTTGATCAGAAATAACTCTTATTCCTTTAGTGATATATTTATCGTTCAGAAATAATCATTATTGTGTGAATTTTATTTTTTTCGATCAAACATATCACTCATTCACGAAGTTATTTGATTTTTTTCACTGAAAATATAACGAATAATGATTATTATGGGTCCCTGGTTTACAGCAATAGCAATTTGAATAAAAAAGTATGCAAGTTTTGCATTGGAATTTTGATTGCCATCTACACATAAAATTTTAAATTCATGCACATAAACAGGCCCGACGAGAGGGGGGGGGGGGCTGAGGGGGTCAATTGCCCCGGGCCCGGGCTTTAGAGGGCCCGGGAATCTCAAAATGATATCCAAGTTTTTGCTTACAGAAAATAAACGAACAACACCTTTAATCACCTTTCGTAGATAGCAATCATTTTAAATTTCAACAAATTTTATAAATCTCTTAAAGTGTCTGCACCCCACTTAAGGAATTGTTGGTTTTTGGCGTCGACTTTGCAGCATAAATTTGAATTCGTTTTCTGTTGCAACAGAAAAATTCGGTATGATGCAAATTCTTATACAGCGATATGGGTATATCCTGAGCGTTTCGGACGGTATGTTCGCACGATTTTTTGAACTTTTGAGGCAGAAATATCGCGAAATATTGTATCGTTTTATGATATAAGGAAAGATTTAGGCCACAGCTAATGATTAAAGTATGTTAGCGACAGAAATTTAGTTTAATGCCTCTGTTTTAGCCACTTAAACTGCGTTCCGGACGCTACAAAAACACGTCCATTTTTTTTTTTTTGAGTGGCTAAAACAGAAGCCTGGCATAGCAGGCGAGCACTCTACCCACTGCACCACAGCGGCCATGTATAGATAAATTAAAGTTCGTAACTATATATTCATTGAATTTTGATTTTGAGAATTTGTTCATTTAGTATGGGGGCCCTTAGTTATTTTGACCCCGGGCCCGGATTTTCTCTCGGCGGCCCTGCACATAAATATATGTACATATGTATATATTTTCGTATGTAAAAATACTTGTTTTCTTTTGGTAACGAAGATGTGTTTCGCAAATGTGAATTTTTTATTTCGTCTTTTGTACCTACTATAAAATGTACCTTTAATAAAAATAATTTTTTGTTACAAAAAATATTATAATTTAATAAAATGTGAATTTTTTATTTCGCTTTTGTACCTATAAAAACAAATATGTACCTTTAATAAAAATATTTTTTATTACAAAAAATCCGGCCCAGGGTTTGAACCTGGAACCTATTGCATGAAAGGTGAGCACACAACCTACCATGCCGTATATCTTTTCATTAAGTATATAAAAAAAATTTTAAGGGCATATTTTCAGTGCTTAAACCAAGTTTTAAGAGCATATTTTTAGCGCTTAAACCATATTTTTAAGGACATATTTTTAGCGCTAAAAACGCATTTTTTACGGCATATTTTCTGTTGCCCTAATGATTAAGAACTTTTCTATTAAAATTTTCACCCACCAAACCAATATGG
Organism: Urophora cardui; assembly: GCA_960531455.1. NCBI lineage: Eukaryota > Metazoa > Arthropoda > Insecta > Diptera > Tephritidae > Urophora > Urophora cardui. The sequence continues at coordinate 64,271,833 of OY482670.1, read as the reverse complement.
TACCCCTTTATATTTAAATTGTGATACCGCCACTGAAAACAAACAAAATTTACAAAATGTAGCCTTTTTTAGGCGCTTGATTTCACCTAATTTTCCGAGCTCTAACTATAATACCGTGAAGCCGTAAGTCTACTTAAATTTTAAGTGTTTAAAGCGGTTGAAAAAGCAAAATCTGCAACGATTTCAGTGTGCGGTGAAACGCAACTACGCATAAATAGAAAATGGCGAATATCGACGCGCTGGATTGTTTAGCTGAATTAACAAATTTATTGCAATCATGGGAGTTCAATGAGGAAATCATGCACATTTTGATTGATCGTGGTATCATATCTTATCCTGTGTTACAGAATATTGAGGATATTGAAGCCCTATTTAATAGTTTGGAAAGCAAATTTTTCGACTAGAAAATAAAGTTCAAATGTGGATTGAGGGAGTGCAGAAATCGAATGGTAAGTTTTCATTATGAAGTGCGTTCCTTTGAAAATGGAAAAAAAATTGTTTCAACTACGTTTTCCAGAATATTCCATTAATGTGCGACATGAATACTGCATCTGCACACAGTACAATCTTGAGCTGGTTGGAAAAAATATCGAGAATCTACACCAATTTCATTTATTTCTGATGCTGCTTCATACAATGTTTATGATCTCTTGTAATCGACTGTCAGAGGTAAACTTGCGCTAGATTTTCACGAACAAAATGGATATATCGATAATAAACACCAAAAGACGATCACGCATTGCATTGTTGAAAGCTACGCAGGTTTCGGTAGGAAAATGAATTACTCAGACATGAAACGATGCACACTGGGACCACTTATATATATGAGGACGCTCAAAATTCTGAAATCAACTTTTTTGCATCAGAATCGCTTTATCTGCACTAAAGTAGTTAATCTATAGCATCTTAACCCATTGACGGTCATGAGTTAACCCGTTGGTGACCTATGTTTTTTATTTTAGTTTCGCGCTTAATTTTCTTGAATCAGAATCAGTATATCGATACTAAAGTGGTAAATCCCTAGAATTTTAACCCCTTAACGACCACGCATTAACGCATTTTTAACCAAATTTTTTCACTTAATTCCTAGATCAATATATTTAAATCATATTAGTTATATCTACACTAAAACCAGTAATCTTTGTAATCTTAACCCATTAACGGTCATGAATTAACCCATTGGTGGCCAGTTTTTTTAAGATCTGTAAACAAATTATTTAAATCACAATTAGTATGTCTGTGGTATGGTGGCCGCTGTGGTGCGTTGGGTAGAGTGCTCGGCTGCTATGCCAGAGGTCTCGGGTTTAAACCCCAGTCCGAGCAAACACCAAAAAAAATTTTTCTAATTAGTAAAAATCCAATTATTGGGTTTTATAAGAGCAGCGGTCACCTCTCGGCAGTGGGCGGCATACCCTCCAAGTGTATTTCTGGCATGAAAAAGCTTCTCAAAAAAAATGCATTCGCCATTCGGAGCCGGCATAAAACTGTAGGTCCACCCAATTGGTAGGAAAAACAAAAGGAGCACACCTCGAATTGGACAGAAGCTCGGCCATAAAACTCGTCAGAGTTATAATAGCGCCATTGTATTATATTATTATTATATTAATATGTCTGAATAAAAATAGCCAATGTGTATTATATTAACCCATTAGCGGCTATGTATTAACCCATTGATGAAATATGCAGGTGCAGGTACATATGTATGTATACAAAAATGGTTTTCTCCAATTTTTTGTTTCGAGATATTATAAGCTTTCTGTTGTCACAAGTATGTTTATATGGGAATTAGGAGTTCCCGTTAGCGTTTTAAGCAGAACACGTATTTCTCCACACATTTTCATGCCTAACATAAAAAAAAAACAAAATTGGAGTAACACAACTTGTGCTTCAAGGAACTCATATTATAATCCAACTTACAAGTCTAAATTAAAGAAACCTGGCTTGACAAGTAAACTTAACCACAATTTGTAATTAAAGTAACCAGTAAATAATGGATGAACTAAATTTAAGATAGAACAGAATCAAATTTATCCAGATATAGGAATGTAATTTTTAAACTAACTTTTTTTTTAAATGCGCACTTTGCTTTTGGTTCTGAACTCGGATTCTTTGTCACAAAGGACCATATTTTACTGCTGCATTTTTACATTTGCTACGTTTTTGGGAAAATTAAAAAAAATCCATTCTGAAAAAAAATATTTAAAAAAAAGAGGTACGTTTAGTTTTATACTGAAAATTAATTTTTTAAAACATCTAGTTCCAAAAAAAAACACTCATCGATTATATAACTCTTCACTTAATGTTATGGAAAAAGCAGAATAATAGAATTTTATATCCTTCTCTTACACCAACTATTTCAAATACAAATTAAAATTTCTCACTTTGAAAAAAAATTATTTTTTGGAAAATTTGCTATGTTTGTGTATGGATAACTCCCAACTGAAAAACGATAGAAAGCTGAAAATTGGGCCAGAAGTGTAGAATTTTATAGGGAACAATACTGCATTTTTATTTTTTTTAAAAACTCATTATTTAAAAACTGAATTTTGAGCACGCTCGGCCCCAGTGTGGCGATGGGCAAATGCTATTTGCGAAATATTACCCAAAGAAAAGCCGGTAAGTTAAATACAGTGAACTGGGCCAGTTTGGAGCCACTTTAGGATCACTTTGGGGTCTTTTTGGTACTTTGGGATCTCTAATGGAATCCAAAATGATCTCAAAGTGGTCCCAAAATTACCCCAAAGTGACCCCAAATTTTATAATGGCAGGCTTTGGTGGTACACTGTCTAAAAATGTTCATGTACTATACAATTTATTTGAATTTAATCTAATTTGTTGTCTGTTTTAGGAAACATACTTTCTAGATAGGAAAAAAGGAAAGAAGAATCCCTCTGGAAAACTGTATTCACGGTGGGCGAACACTGTCGGGATTGAAAGGCCTTCAAATATTGAAAATGAATCAGAGGAAATATCAAATGGTTGGAACTACTAGTCTCAATTCAAAAAAATAAAATTACTAAAATTTTCTTAAAATTACAGAAGAGTTCTTGGAAAAGAAATGCTGGCTAACGCACAACTGCTCACCATGGGACCAAGTGAAATCATATTGGAAAGAGGCTTCCACCATGAGGCTAAAAAGTGAACACTCTTTGAAAGATTTGCTGGAGGATTGGCCTCGGTATAGCGACTCGTCAGGCTATGAATTGGTTAGTAATTTGATTTTTTTTCCTTTAAAATTACTAAACAAATATTTTCATAGGTCGAGATAGATTTCGAGCAACTGTATGTATCCTGGCAAATCCAATATGTTATTTTTAAAGCTGGACAACTTTTATAAAAAAATACTGCCAATATTTCAATGTGATGTTAAGGATAGAGCAAGCAGAGAAGTACTCCTTCCTAAACTTTCAAACAAAAATATTTCAAATGGTATATATAAGTTTTAAATTATTTTAAATTCAGACTAACCTTCTACTATTTAACAGATTCTAAATACTGTATAAGTATGTTGCTGCTGCACAGCCACTACGTCGTCATAGGAATGAAAAACCTACGATTGCTGATTCACAATACGATTTTTTAACTCTCGCTTCAACACCAAATGACATAGTGCCAAGTATTCATGCACTAACTAAAGATTATGCTGACAATAAATAATAGCTTAAAAAAACTAAAAAACACGCTTTAATCTTAAAAATCGTACTAAAAATTGAGAAATAATTTAATTAGAAACAAAATGATGAACGAAAGTATAAGTATTTAAGGAAAAGCGTGGGGTGCTCAGTATGTCAAAAAATATTTAAAATCGGTGTTTTTTTACTAATAATTTTATTTTGACTTTTTTGAGATTTCATATATCGTACTCTTTAATTTCGCAACTAGGTATATTTTTGTACTAGTTGTACGAATCGAATATTTTCATGTTCAAATATTATTGAGCACCCCCACGCTTTTCCTTAAATACTTATATTTTCGTTCATCATTTTGTTTCTAATTAAATTATTTCTCAATTTTTAGTACGATTTTTAAGATTAAAGCGTGTTTTTTAGTTTTTTTAAGCTATTATTTATTTTTAACTTTTTAGTGAAATTTTTCATTAAAGGATGTTTTATGCGGACGCAAGAATAAAAGTAAAAAGAAGTCTGATGGGATGTGGTGTTCTCCGAAATAGATCTACATACATATGTATTTATAACTTCTACCAAAAATCCCAATATGCAGTGAAGTAAACTAGCTTATTACGCAATATTTTCGAAACCCTTTTATTCAAGGTTTTCCAAACTAGTTTGGAAATACAAATTTCCCAAACGTTTTGTTATATTTTACAATCAGAAAGTGAAGAGAAGTTGAGGTGAAGCATGTGAAAAGAACAAAAAAAAAAGAAACCTGATTGAATAAATTCGAATTTAGACAACAAAGTTCCGAATACGATTGTAGCGTAATGGTGAGGTATGCTGCCTACGGTCCAAGGAGCTCAGGTTCGAGTCCCGAGTGGCGCATTTTTTTTTTTTTATTTTTTTTTTTTTTTTTTATTTTTTTTTTAGAGAAATTTTTTTCACCTCACGTTTACAAAAAATTTTATAAAAATTGCTTTCCAAACGTGAAATGCAATTATAGAATTAAAGCCCGTCTCCACATAACTTGTTTCACCAACAAAACATCTAGCAAAACATCTCGATAAATAACCCGTCTCCACGTGGCTGATCGTGATTCAGTTTAACATTTCCCTTTCTTGCTCTTCTTAAATGTTTGTATGTTTGCTTATATTTTGCGTTTTTGTTTTGGTCTGTGTGAGATTTCGATAGATTTTCGATAAAAAATTAGAGAAGACATCGATATCATCGAGGTTGGCAAGATGATTCAGAATGAAACAGTGTTTCAATCTTCACTCGCTCTCAGAAATTTGTATGGAAATTGGCGAGTTTCGGCACTGGTTTCCGTGTCGAAACAAGATTGAGAGAGAAAATGCAGAAAAAAAGAGCGAAACACGTTATGTGGAGACATGGTATTAGGGTTCCTTTTCGTTGATTCAGCAGTTACTATTAAATGAATTACAAACAAAACCAGTTCTTGCTTTGCATACGTATGTATGTACATGCGGCTGATTTCATTGCAAATACAACAAACCCAAAACAGAAAGCTACAAGCTTCATTTTTTTTGAGTGAATTTATGCATTGAGTTTATCGCCATCGCTGGCTGTTGTGCGTTAGTTCGCTCGCTATTTGAGTGGTTATACGTTTTTCTTTGAACATTTGTTTGTGATTTGAGAAGAATGTATTTTTGAGCGTTCGTGAGTGAGTTTTTCCGTACCCTGAAAGCTTGTTACTTATTGGCTTATATACGGGAGTGAATTGAAATTCATAGAGGCTATTTTGAGGAAAGGTAACTTAAAAGCCGCAATGAAGCATGAAGTATAATGGTGAATGTCCTACTATATGATGCCGTTGGGCTGTTGATGACAATAAAAGTGAATGTTTGGAAGATATAATATATAATTTAGTTAATTTAGTTAAATGTTACAACTTTTAGGATGGGATGAAGTTACATACATACATACATACATACATACATACAGGTGAAGCTAATAAAAGCGTGTTAAAAAGCAAACATTACAGCCCCGAATAATAGCCGTGGGCACAAATTTTTTGAATATTTCAGAATTTTATGCATTTTGTGACGGCCTTAAATGGAAATGATTCTCATTTATGAAAGCTGTTGAGTACATCAGCGTTGGGAAAAGTAGCTCCTGGTGGCATTTTGCACTTAGGAGCCGTCTCGGCACATTTGGGTGTTGGTGAGGGACGCAACCCAAGTGCAGCATACGGGGAGAATAACTGAGGACCCTGCAAAAAGTGGGACCACGTAATATGCTAGTACAGGACCAGGTTACGTTTTGACAGTTCCTAGTTACAGAGGTGGTCCAAATATATGAAAAAAATGACATGACCACCCTGCTTCACCGCTGCATAACAAAGGACTACATAAAAAACCACCCCATTTGGGCCATATACTAGTATGCTTACAGTGGACCACGTTTTAAACTACATCCCAATACCCTAGACCGAGCCAAATTGCCGACCAACCACGAATTAGTTGGCGGCGAACGACAATTTGCATTCGTAACCAAGTCTGTAGCTAGGCCGCTTCACGCGTGGTACTATGCAGCATAACATGTAACCAAGTCCGTAACCACGTCCCTTCAGACCTACTTTATAGTCCCGTCCCATTGGACTGGTCCTCAAATTTTTGAAGGGGAAGTACTCACTAACACATAAGTAAGATTGAGAACGGGAGAGTAGTCGCCGTCTGTGTTCGTGGCAGTGATGGAAAATGAAAGTTTCCAATTGTATCAAATTTGAAAAAAAATTGGTGAATTTCTGAATTTCATTGTGCAATCAATTTGAAAATCGTCTGTTGGTACCATTACCTCGATAAAATCAGTTTACAGCACATATTGTATAATAAGGATCTCATACAAAACCTTTCTTACGCATATTTGTGCGTCCTACTTTTATGAAGATTACTTTATAATAAAGTTTATATGCCTACATAAGAAAAAAACAACGGTTTGTTTACTATGAAGCAAACAAAAATGGCATTGTGATCGAAAAATATTTATAACCTGAATTGAGTTTTGCAGAATAGTGCGAAAATCAATTGATTATACATAAGTGCCTTGCTACTTCCAAAATAACCAAAAACTGCACAGGCACGAGTCATTTTCCATCACTGGTTTGCGCATGAGAGGCAGTGTGCAGCATTATTGCCGCAGTGTCAAACAAATTGGTATCATAAATTGGTACTTTCATGGTTTTTTCTTCGTATCACCTAAAAATTATTGAAAAAAAATTTAATTAAATGGAAGGTCAGCTTAGCACCTTTCATTTGGTACCAATATTGCTCAAAGTCTATCTGGATCACTCTGGGTCCACATTTAGGCCTATATTCCGAGAAGTTCCCACTTATTGAAATTCTATATACCCTATCATGTGCGTTAATACCACATGAATCTACTGCAAAAATTTCATAGAGCTGGGTCTATTAGTTTGGGAGTCTATAAAGGGCAGACACACATTCTTTTTTGGATAACAGAACCAAATATTATTTCCACTAAAATAATATATGTATTGTAGGAGCGACAACTCTGGGGGAAGAGTGCCGTTGTCAACAGGGAGGGTGTCATTGTTTAATATAATAATACAATGGCGCTATTATAACTCTGGCGAGTTTTATGGCCGAGCTTCTCTCCCAATTCGAGGTGTGCTCCTTTTTGTTTTTCCTACTAATTGGGTGGACCTACAGTTTTATGCCGACTCCGAACGGCGAATGCATTTTTTGTGAGAAGCTTTTTCATGGCAGAAATACTCTCGGAGGGTATGCCAACGACTGCCGAGAGGTGACCGCTGCTCTTAAAAAACCCAATAATTGGATTTTTACTAATTAGAAAAATTGTTTTGGTGTTTTGCTCGGACCGTGGTTTGAACCCGAGACCTCTGGTCATTGTTTAAGGATTGTATAATAAATGTGTTTTCCCTGCAAAAAGTGGGACCACGTAATATGCTAGTACAGGACCAGGTTACGTTGTGACAATTACTAGTTACAGACATGGTCCAAATATATGAAAAAAATATGGTTACATTAACATTGCGATGTCATTGGACATGACCACCCCTGCTTCAGCGCTGCATAACAAAGGACTATATAAAAAACCACCCCATTTGGGCCATATACTAGTCTGCTTACAGTGGACCACGTTTTAAACTACATCCCAATACCCTAGACCGAGCCAAATTGCCGACCAACCACGAATTAGTTGGCGGCAAACGACAATTTACATTCGATGTGGTCCGATGCAACATAACATGTAACCAAGTCTGTAACTAGGCCGCTTCACGCGTGGTACTATGTAGCATAACATGTAACCAAGTCCGCAACCACGTCCCTTCAGACCTACTTTAAAGCCCCGCCCCATTGGACTACCTGGTCCTCAAATTTTTAAAGGGTTAGTACTCTTCTGTACAACTAATACTACTACAACTACAAACTAATACTTACTACTATCAATACTAAAAATATGTATGTATATAGTTTGTAAATAAATCGATTTGCATGATGAAATGAAAAATGCACAAACTAAATGTATATTATAAAGTCGTTGCTACCTAAAGGTAGGGTTGCCAGACGTACTGATTTGATCAGTACAATACTGATTTTTCGTGCTCCGTACTGATGGTTTTAAAAACCTTAAGAGATACTGATTTTTTGGATTTTGTACTGATTTGTACTGATTTTTAGCCGACACTAAACAATTTATTTTTATCACCCTACACTGTTTTTAATTTTCCAACTGTTTTCATGTGACGTTTGTAATACCGTGGTTATTCTTACGACAATACTCGACGAGCAACGTGTAATTGTTGTTATGCACTCCGACGAGTGAGAGAATTTTCACATCGATCCAATTTGCTGGGTGAAACAAGCACCCAGCACCCCGAGGTTTCGGAGTAATAATGTGTTATGTTGTGTATGTTCGCTCTAATCATCGATTTAAGCGTAACCACCTCTCACCGTTGACGAAAATGTGTCCGAATTTCATCGGTGTTTTGCTCGTAAGCATCATAAAACAATTAGGAAGGGGGAAGCAACGCGAACGTTAAATGTCATAGAAACATGATTGTAATGTTATGTTCAGACACAACCTTAATTGAACATTAAGAGCCTTCATTCAATTTTCAAGCCCAATGATTCTCAATTTACCATACAAAAATTGACCAAGTTAATGCTTCATTAGAAATTAATGAGTTGTTAATGAAGAACAATTCTGCATGCAACCCTGTTAAAAGGCTTGTTTCATAAGAAAAATGAAATGTCATGAAAAGAGAAATGTGATTAGCGTCAGTGTCCACTAAACAGGTTGATTCGTCAGATCAACTGCATTCTTGTTCTTCTTCATCACCTACCAAATTTGTTTTTATTTCTGCTTATTTTATACATGCATTCATGTTTACGATTGGTAAAAATTGTGAGATGAATGTCAAATTATTTCGTCCTCCTTGCAATTTTGACATTTAGGTCACGAAAGTTTGATATTCAGCTCACGGCGTGTATGTGTGTATGTATCTTGAGCCGACCTGTTAAATGGGCCAAGTAAATTAAATATGTCTGAACACCAAATCTAAAGATGTTCAATCAACCCCAATTGACTTAATTAATTTTTATGTCTGAACATGATATAAGTTAACGATGCGGAAACAAAAACAAAATGCCAGTAATAAAGACGATTTTCTCCGCATATATTGTTTTTTTTTTATTTTTGGAAGGCAATATTGATACACAGCTCTCAAGAAAACCAAAAAATCTATGTAATTTGACGTACAAAAAATACTCAAGAAAAATTTCTTTGGTCATATTTTCGTTTGCAGTACGCATTTCTAAAGAAATTCTACTACCATTTTTTTAGAAAAAGTGCACAACTGAACTCTGGTTCTGCCAAGAAATAATGAATTTCTATTATTTCTTCAAGAAAATTTGACAGAAGAGGTAAATAAACCAAGGATGCATCGTAACGTTAATTTTAACGCTAACCGAAATGTTAAAGTCGTTTTTGTTGAAACGACTTAGGTTTTCAACGTTATAAAAATTATCAAAATAATTTCCGTTTCGTTTTTAACGTTAACGAAACTCAAGCGTTAACGCTGAAACGTTGAAAAGTTGATAGCGTTTATTTTTGAGTTGGCAATGATCTAGCGAGTTATAAACAGAGTTGCCGAGACATCCCAGTAATTAAATCATAAACAACGCTACAAGTGGTAATTTTTTTATTTTGTACTATGACTCAATGATAATGATAAAATTATTTGAAAATCGCTCTTCTTTTTCCTGTTTTCAATAAATTTCAAAGTATTGTGTTTCGTTTTTGTATTTCATCTGTTTACTGCGCGGAAGAGCTTTAGTGTTCAGTGGCGCTTTTCAACTAACACATAACACACACTGTTCTTAACATCTATCAAAAACGGTCATCGAAAGGCAATTACGTATTCTCTTTTAATTGCTAGGACCTGTATAGTTGCGCCTTATTTTTTACTGTTGAAATTACCATTTTTGATAAAAATTAATTCAAACTAAAAGGTAACAGCTGTGTTCAATAACAAAAATATTGATACGAATTTTTCGTAAAAAATTACAGTTCTCCATATGAAAATGACATTTCTTATGAAAAATTCGTAACAATTTTTTGTTTTTGAACACAGGTAATGATTCTTTTGGTTTTTAGCGATATCGGATTAATTTTAACAATAGTTGATTTTTCTATTACGCGACCGTGAAAAGAACACTCAACTTGCTAAATATTTATTACAACCACTCCCGTTAGATGGCTTCGCGCGGATTAGAACTTTTGCCATTCAGCATGCCAGCAGAGTTCGGTTGTGTTACCGGCAATTACCGGCAGAGTTAGGTTGTTGCGGTAGTTACCGATGGTTACCGGTAGAGTCCGCTTGGTGCAGCCTCTGTATAATATAATAATAATACAATGGCGCTATTATAACTCTGACGAGTTTTATGGCCGAGCTTCTCTCCCAATTCGAGGTGTGCTCCTTTTTGTTTTTCCTACTAATTGGGTGGACCTACAGTTTTATGCTGGCTCCGAACGGCGAATGCATTTTTTGTGAGAAGCTTTTTCATGGCAGAAATAGTCTCGGAGGGTATGCCGCCCACTGCCGAGAGGTGACCGCTGCTCTTAAAAAACCCAATAATTGGAGTTTTACTAATTAGAAAAATTGTTTTGGTGTTTTGCTCGGACCGTGGTTTGAACCCGAGACCTCTGGCATAGCAGGCGAGCACTTTACCCACTGCACCACAGCGGCCACAGCAGCCTCTGTATAAAAGAATACGATTGGCTGATATATATGCACTTGGTTGATGTTTATGCTACAAGAACATACGTTCCAAAAAAATAGATTCCAAAAATTATATGTTTCTATTCGTTCTTTTCCAAAGCAACACTGACAAACAGATAAACGCTTTCAGTTCGACGCGCTTAACATAGCCAGTTGGCTTAGTTTTTGTAGTTGCTTTCCATGTTATTCGCTAATCTAGCGTGTATTTTTATGTGCAAAAGAATGGGGCTAATGTAAAGTCAAAAGAAAAAGATTGGCTTTGAGTTTACAAAAGCACATGTATAATACTACCCGACAAAAAAAAAAATATCCTCGACATTTGATACATGACACATAAAAATCAAATTTGGTAGTTTTTTGTTAATTTGGTTTGTTTTTCAGATTATGGTTAGTAATTTTTCTTACAAGTGGCAACCTTTCTTTTGCTTTTCGTTAAAGCATTGCCAAAACAAAAAAAACGAAACTTTTTTGTTGACCGTTTTTGTTTCAACGTTAACGAAATCAGTTTTGTTGAATTATTTCGTTGATAACGTTAACGGTTACATATCCGTTTTGTTAACATAGCATGTTAACAAACGAAAACATATATTGTTAGTTTGTTGAGCATCCTTGAAATAAACTCAAATGTGACATTTCGTTTGAAAATATAATTACTTTCGTACTACCATTTCAACGCTCAAGAAATAATGAAATTTTTTTCTTGAGCTTTTTCTTGAGAGCTGCGGAGAGGCCTTAAGAATCGAAAAATTCGGTATTAATTAGATTTTTCGTAATTCTTGGCGAAAATTGTATTATTTTGTTTTAGCCCATCACTGGAGTACATCATTGAGTTAAGCCATGTTTTTCAAATTGAATACGCATATAATAGCAAGCAAGTTTGGGCATTTCTAGAGCAATACTTTTTTGAACTAAAGTCTGAGGATTTCCCCTCAGTTTCAAGTTTATTAACCCTTCTGTTACATTTAGGTCATTTGATGACCTTTTTTTGTTTAATTTTCTCATAAATGCTAATATGAACAAAATTTTAGAATTTCCCTCAATGTATTTCTGTATTGAGGAAAATCCTTTCGCAAAAGCATAAAAAGAAGAATTTTGCATTATCAAACAAGTGGTAACATCAAGAGTTACGTGTGCGCCCCTTCAGGTCATTCGGTGACCGTCAGTGTTATTTTGTGCGCAAAAGCTGATTTTTATTAAATTCGTATAAAAATGAAAGAGTGAAAGCTTCGGTAAGTATTTTAATTCCAATATTTTATTATTTGTGATATATTTGCAGATTAATATATGTATGGTTTAGAGCCAAATCGCCTGACACAAAGCCAAATAGAGTATATCATTGATAATGATGTGGATGTCAATGAATGTAGTGAAGTTGAGGGCGAAGACAATATAGTCGATTAGTTTGAGCATGATGGTTCTTCTTACGAATATGCAGGAAGTGATAACGACGAATTAATTGACCTTGTATTGGAAAATGAAGGTAGTACCCACTCCCGTGTATTATTCCACAGATAGAAATATTGAGTGGTCAACGTAGCCGATTAGACAGAATAGTGGTAGGACCACAATAGAAAATATAATTTACCGAAACAGCTTCTATAATTCTACAAAATCAGAAGTGAATACAACTTACCAACTTACATACAAAAGACAAACCAATGTATGGACAAAATCGTACATAGTTACCGTTTCCACAATCTTTGGTCTTGAACATAGAAATTAAAAATATAATAAGTATATGCATTTAAATAAGTGTATAATCCGATAAATAATCAATTGAACTAATACATTTTGAAAATTTCCATTGAAATTATACTTCCATATCGATATATATGAAAAACACAGGTAAGGTCATTCCGTGACCTTAATGTCACATGCGTAAGTTTTTTTGAATGTAACAGAAGGGTTAAGTAAATTAGATTCGTCTTAAATAAAAATCATAAAATATTCCAAAATGCCCAAACTTTCTTGCTTCTTGTGCGACCAACATTTCTTTTTTGCTTTTATCAGCCACATCAAAGTTTACCATGGCGCACAGTGGTTCAGCCGCGGAAAAAATTCATTTTTTTCAATACCTAATTTTCAGATTCTAATGATGTAGTCTTATAAAAAAATGTCCAAATATGAAAAATTCATGACTACTTTGCAAAAAACAAACATTTTTACAAAATAATGGTATCAGAAGTCAGAAAAATTTTATTCAACAAAAACTGCTTGAAATGTTTGCTATTTTTAGCTATAAATTTTCCTTATAACTTATATCTCTATTGTCCCTGCTGTGAGTTTAAAAGAAGATATAGCACTTCCTTGACTAATTAAAGAAAAAATCAGTGCAATCGGCCAAATATTAAAAAAAATATAAGCCAGCAAAAATGGTACTTCAAAAATGCTACCTTTTCTAACTTCGATGGATAAAAAGTTTGTGTGCTACAGCGTGCTACACTCGCTAACTGTAATAAAATGAAAGCTTGGAATGTCTTCTATCGATTTCCGTTAAAAATTGTTTCCCATATTTTCCCCAATCGATCTAAACTTGATTTAAATGTCGAAAGTCCCATCAAATTTTGATTAAATTGACAAAATGTAGCATGCTTTTAGGCTGATGCGTATATATTAACGTTTACATCTTATGTGACATTTTTTTGTTTACGAATATGAAGGCACAGAGAGGATTAGATAAAAATGCAGATTGGTAAATTATACACCTAATTTGTTAGAATCAATGGTAATGCAAACAAAAAGACCGATAAACACATTCGTCATAACATTGCGGTTTGCAAACAACAATAGCAACAAACACATTTGTTTAAACATTTTTCCAGCTTATTTTAAGGTATTAGATGAAAAAAAAAAATGTTATCCCGACGAAATTGTAGTAACAGAAACATACGTATGCTGCTGTTAATTTGCAAAGTTTACTTGATCACATAACAAGAAGACTTATTGATACTTTCTCAGCAGAAAAGTTGAACACCTTATCATGTTCTGAGTTAATCCTTACTAATAAAATGGGGCTTATGACGATTTCTAGGCTTATGTTTCCTAGGAAAAGTGATAGAATTTCTACCAATACAGATGGGTTGACCGATTTCAACCATTTTTTGAAAATTTCTTAATTAGCTCACATATAACCTCTGTGCAAAATTTCAATGGCCTAGAACCACTCCTTCTATTTTTTCCCGCAAAATGTATGGAGCCGAACCACTGTGAGGCGTGCCAGATATTTATAAATTTGTATGTAAAGTCGAAAATTGTAATCAAATTTTTACTAACATTTATCGTTTTCGAAAACATGTAGAAAAACACATAGAAAACCTTAATTTTAATGAAAGTATTGAAATACGAAAACAAAATTGTCCTGAAGAAAATGAAATGCATATTGAACATCCAGGAAATAACTCAATTGAAGAATTTAGAACTTTTAATTCAGATTTTAAAAAATCAATCATTTCTTTTCTACTTGATCTTCACAAAAATCCAAACTTTTCAAGAAAATGTGTTTTTGATATTCAAAATTCAATAACGGAAAAAATAACTGCTCCCTTATGTGAAGTTATTAAATCTTTGATTTTAGACAATAGTAATGAACCATTCTTTAAAGAGATCTTGAATTGTATATCTGAACCATTTTCGTTTGTCAATACTGAATATAAATTTTTTAAGGAATTGGAAAATATGCAATACTTCAAGCCTCCCCAAAAATATGTTATAAGTAGGGCAACAGAAAATATGCCCTAAAAAATTCGTTTTTAGCGCTAAAAATATGTCCTTAAAAATATGGTTTAAGCGCTAAAAATATGCTCTTAAAACTTGGTTTAAACACTGAAAATATACCCATAAAATTTTTTTTATATACGTAATAAAAAGATATACGGCATAGTAAGTTGTGTGCTCACCTTTCATGCAAGAGGTTCCAGGTTCAAACCCTGGCCCGGACAAATATTAAAAATTTGTTTTAAATAAAATTAGAACACTTTTTGTAATAAAAAAATATTTTTACTAAAGATACATATTTATGTTTTTATAGGTACAAAAGATGAAATAAAAATTTACATTTTATTAAATTATAATACTTTTTGTAACAAAAAATTATTTTTATTAAAGGTACATTTTACAGGTACAAAAGACGAAATAAAAAAATCACATTTGCGAAACACATGAATTTAAAATTTTATGTGTTGATGGGAATCAAAATTCCAGTGCAAAACTTGCATATTTATTTATTCTAATTGCTATTGCTGTAAACTACAAAATTTTGCGATAAATTTTCAAATAGAAAACTATGTCGATTGTCGCGGTAAAAGCTTTTAAACGCAGAAAAAGATCTTTCCACGTCAACTGAAGTTATCGGGGCGTATTTAAAAGCAGGAATTTCAGTCACTGTGCGTTCAATCACTGATGACTGGTTATTTGTTTGAGAAAGTTGAGAATATATATTTTTGAGAATAGTAAACCCAGTATTTTTATCTAAAATTGATTTTAATTTGTGCTTCACCGCTACATATTCCGATTTTTCGATAGACATTTCTACATCATTTATAATTTTTATTTGGTCTGCGAGAGTGAGGCTGCTTTTTACAAGTTTCTTTATTGCGTCTGCTAAACAATAGAAATTTGATTGAATAAAGATTAGTTGACGATGCAGATCATTGTTGTTCAGCAATACTTTTAGTATTTGAATTGTCATTGCTTCTTCAGCGGTCAGTTCATTTATAATTTCGTAGTTTATCGCGTAATAATTCACTGCTTCCAACCATGTTCCCATCTTGTTACAAGAGGATGAGGGATTAACGGAAGGCCAGGCTCGAGAGTTTTAAAAACTGCGACTCTTGAAGGAGCTTTAATGAATCAAAATTTTTTAATTTGCCCAATAGGAGAAATGTAAAGATATGTATGTACATATGCACAATGTATGTACTGTGTAATTCATGGTTTAATAATAAAGATTTTCGCATTACGACAGGTGTGATGAATCGCAAACTAGTGCTACACGTTCAATATGAATATTGCGATATTTTTCTCGCTCTGAGATTCAAAACATTTTACTTCCGTCCTTTTCACACTTTCACTTTCAATTCGTTTATTGTCAATATTGCGATCCGGATCGGGTATTTCAAAATTTCTAAACATTTTGCGATCCAGAATCGCTATGTAGATACACAGCTGATTCGTGTAACACATTTGAATGAAGCATTGCGAAAATTTTTAAATTCGCCTTGAACTTATCACACAAAGATGAATTGAAAATAGTATCGCATATACAAAACAAAGTTGCCAGAGTAAAAAATGTAAATAAAAACAATTTTACGAGCGAGAAGGAAAAATATGAATTTATAGCAAAATATGGCAAAAATATGCAAATAAGTCAAGATATGCAAAAATAAGCCTTTTTACCTAAATATGCAAAAATATGCCCTAACAAGTTAGGCTTATTCTCTTCGTCTTGAGCTAAAACGCCGATATATATATATATATATATATCATATGTAAATAGGACTGCAACAGAAAAATATGCATTTGCATATCTTCTGTTGCCCTAGTTATAAGCAATGAAATACACTGGATCACAAAATGAAATTTTTTGTCTGTACTTTAGACGTTAATATCCTATCTATATGTAAAATCGGTCGCTGATTCCGAAAATCGGGTTCATTTTTAATTCTATGGGAAGGTTTTTGAGATATAGGCAATTTACCGTTATTTGGCCAATGGGTCCACTTAATCCAGTATATCTGAGTTATCTTCCTTAGAGTGACACCAAACGAAAGCAAATTAAATTTCCTTTTCATGGTTCCTATAACATGTTTCTCTAACTCGTATAGTTTCTGAAATATTGACGATTAAATTTGAATTTTTTCGATTTTTTACGATTTTTTGGAGAAAAAATTGACTTTGTCAGACAATATCTTTAAAACCAATGTCTTCGCCTTCGGTTTTACTCTTTTACGTGAAGCTCCATTCTATTGGGAAAAAGGTAAGCTATCAACGAAGAAAATCCATGGTAAAATGGAAAAGTTATAGGCGATCAAGTAAATACAGCCAAGTCGCGCAATGCCTCTGCGCGGGTATATTCTATGCATGTTATACCCGTAAATGGGTCATTATTTTACAAATCGTACGGATTTGTTGAAAAAAAAAATTTCACATTTTTAAAAGACACCAAATTTATTTCTTGGAACCTTTTCGCAATTTAAGTAAACACCTATATCAGCATTTTGGCAAATTTTTTTTCTTTTCAGAGATCTGCATGTGAAAAAATTCGATGGTTAAGCAAACATGCCCACATTCAAAATTCCATATCTTTGGTTCGGCTCGTCGTATCTTGTTCATTTTTTTTTATTTTGAAGGTAATAAAATTTACTTTATAACTGCGTTAAAGAAATATTTAATTTTACAAAATCAAAATAATGAATTCAAACTAAATTTTTTAAAGCATTATTACATACTGATCGGTTCAACGAATATTTTCGAAAAAAATATACATAATATGCGCTGAACTTTCATCTAAAAAACGCATTTTATTTCAAGGTGGAGACTTTTATGGTTCAAAAGATATTAACTCATTTCTGACACGACCTCGAGCAACTTGCCTACGTTCCACTAAGGGTGTACCGCCAACGTGTGCCTGTGCGCATGCATGGTGATGTTAACCACCGCATACATACCTATGTCTGTATGTGTATGTAATTCAAACTGCTTATCACTTAATAGGTAGCAAGTAGTTATATTTTACCAAATCATTATTGTAGCACAATAGACGGTCTAGTAAAATAGATAATGCAACTATTTATGTACATACCACAAATGCAAAAGTGCTGATTTTTTTTGCTCCCCGTGTATTTTCTGATAGCTTGACAATAGAAAATAAGATCTGCATAAAAATCTGACCATCGGTAGTGGGAAATAGCCACGCGCATTTGACCTAAAGTTCAAAAATTGACCTAAAAATTATGTATTTTTTAGAGACCAATATCTCCTTAAACAATGATTTTTGGAGAAATAATGTAATAATCATTTTTATACTAAATGAAACTGGGAACATATTCTCCATATGATATTTATACCTACCGTTATCCTTTCAGGACATATTGAGTCCTTAAAGTGAAATTTAAATTTGTTTGTTTGTTAAAAACGCAAAAATAAATATTTAAAAAATAGAGAATTGTATAAACTATGCATCATTTAATAGGTTATTTAAAGTAGTTTTACACATCATAAATTTTTTTTGATTTACATGCACTATTATAGTCAAGAAAATAATTTAAAATAAGCAAGTCGCATTTTTTCAAACTTTTTTTTTTACCAAACTGAAAATATCTTAGTAGGCTTTGCAATAAAAAAAAATGTGGTATAGTTTCACATTTCAGCTCATTCAATAGTTTGTTGAACTTTCTTTAAAGTGAACTTGTAGCGGTAGTGCTCATAAGTGTGTTATATTCAGTTCAAAAAAGTTTTTTTTCAAATTTTTTTTAAACTATTATTGTAATGGCATTAAGATCCAGATGCATTCCCTTAATTGGTAATTATTTAATAATATCTTACGATCTAAGGGCTATGTAAGGCTCTTCTCTTGTATAATGTAAGAGTATCTTTTTTTAAACACAGGCTTGAAAAAAAACTTTGAATGGAAATATGCTTGAACTGTATATAACACTTTTATGAGCACTACCGCTACAAGTTCACTTTAACCCTAATCCTCTAAAGTGAGCCTCTCAGTCTCACTTTAAAGTTTAAAAGCGAATAATTCGTAAACCAAAAAATCTTTTTGCTTGAAATTTTGGGTATTCCTCCATTTGTGTTCATAAATTATGAAATAATGTTGATCTTTGGGCTATTTATTTATTTTAACCATTTTTTTTGCAATCGTATAAAATTGTAAAGAAAAACCGAAAGTGAGCCTCAAAGACTCACCTTAAGTATCTTTATCGTAATAAGCTTACATTTCTAGAATTCAACTAAATTTTGAATCCGTTGTTTACAAGGTTTATCCAGTGAGGTTTTTGCATTGTTAACTCACCATACTTCCCCCGGATTTTGGTGAATTCGTCGTATTTCACCATAGATCTTTAGATCATATGATGTCATAAAATTATGGAGAACGGTAAAGTGATCAATATCAAAACCATTAAAATCTTATCATTTTCTGTTTACTGAGATTCTAAATTACGGAAAAGATGCGTTCAGATAGGGAAACGAACGATCGTCTGCTTTTATGCGTCAGTAATTTCACCACGAACGTTGCGTTTTAAAACTTTTAACTTTGATCGCGGAAAATATATATTAGAGGCGATCATATGAAATATTTATTCATATTCATTTGATTCTTAGTTTTTCTCATTGTGTGCACGAAAACAAATTTATAACAGATGTAATAATACCATTTATAATGAACATTCAACAACTACAAAAATGTGTGAAAATTCCAGTTCATTAATATCCCCTATTTTATGAAATTACCTTTTTTATCTTTATATACTAAAAAAATTGTAATAAACCGTTATAAGAATGTATAAAAATGCTTCTGCATTCATTACTGCATAAATAAAAGTAAAAAACAAATACCAAAATAATGTGTTTCAAAATTTCCCCATAGGTGAGCCTCAGAGTCTCACTTTCGGTTTTACGTAACTTTTCAAAATTCGGTGATTAGGGTTAAAGAAAGTTCAACAAACTATTGAATGAGCTGAAATATGAAAATATACCACATTTTTTTTTTAATTGCAAAGCCTACTACTATATTTTCAGTTTGGTAAAAAAAAAAGTTTGAAAAAATGCGACTTGCTTATTTTAAATCATTTTCTTGACTATAATAGTGCACGTAAATCAGAAAAAATTTATGATGTGTAAAACTACTTTAAATAACCTATTAAATGATGTATAGTTTATACAATTCTCTATTTTCTAAATATTTATTTTTGTGTTTTTAACAAAAAAAAAATTTAAATTTTACTTTAAGGACTCAATATATCCTGAAAGGATAACGGTAGGTATAAATATCATATGGAGAATATGTTCCCAGTTTCATTTAGTATAAAAATGATTATTACATTATTTCTCCAAAAATCATTGTTTTAGGAGATATTGGTCTCTAAAGAAATACATAATTTTTAGGTCAATTTTTGAACTTTAGGTCAAATGCGCGTGGCTATTTCCCACTACCGATGGTCAGATTTTTATGCAGATCTTATTTTCTATTGTCAAGCTATCAGAAAATACACGGGGAGCAAAAAAAATCAGCACTTTTGCATTTGTGGTATGTACATAAATAGTTGCATTATCTATTTTACTAGACCATCTATTGTGCTACAATAATGATTTGGTAAAATATAACTACTTGCTACCTATTAAGTGATAAGCAGTTTGAATTACATACACATACAGACATAGGTATGTATGCGGTGGTTAACATCACCATGCATGCGCACAGGCACACGTTGGCGGTACACCCTTAGTGGAACGTAGGCAAGTTGATATTTATACCTACCGTTATCCTTTCAGGACATATTGAGTCCTTAAAGTGAAATTTAAATTTGTTTGTTTGTTAAAAACGCAAAAATAAATATTTAAAAAATAGAGAATTGTATAAACTATGCATCATTTAATAGGTTATTTAAAGTAGTTTTACACATCATAAATTTTTTTTGATTTACATGCACTATTATAGTCAAGAAAATAATTTAAAATAAGCAAGTCGCATTTTTTCAAACTTTTTTTTTTACCAAACTGAAAATATCTTAGTAGGCTTTGCAATAAAAAAAAATGTGGTATAGTTTCACATTTCAGCTCATTCAATAGTTTGTTGAACTTTCTTTAAAGTGAACTTGTAGCGGTAGTGCTCATAAGTGTGTTATATTCAGTTCAAAAAAGTTTTTTTTCAAATTTTTTTTAAACTATTATTGTAATGGCATTAAGATCCAGATGCATTCCCTTAATTGGTAATTATTTAATAATATCTTACGATCTAAGGGCTATGTAAGGCTCTTCTCTTGTATAATGTAAGAGTATCTTTTTTTAAACACAGGCTTGAAAAAAAACTTTGAATGGAAATATGCTTGAACTGTATATAACACTTTTATGAGCACTACCGCTACAAGTTCACTTTAACCCTAATCCTCTAAAGTGAGCCTCTCAGTCTCACTTTAAAGTTTAAAAGCGAATAATTCGTAAACCAAAAAATCTTTTTGCTTGAAATTTTGGGTATTCCTCCATTTGTGTTCATAAATTATGAAATAATGTTGATCTTTGGGCTATTTATTTATTTTAACCATTTTTTTTGCAATCGTATAAAATTGTAAAGAAAAACCGAAAGTGAGCCTCAAAGACTCACCTTAAGTATCTTTATCGTAATAAGCTTACATTTCTAGAATTCAACTAAATTTTGAATCCGTTGTTTACAAGGTTTATCCAGTGAGGTTTTTGCATTGTTAACTCACCATACTTCCCCCGGATTTTGGTGAATTCGTCGTATTTCACCATAGATCTTTAGATCATATGATGTCATAAAATTATGGAGAACGGTAAAGTGATCAATATCAAAACCATTAAAATCTTATCATTTTCTGTTTACTGAGATTCTAAATTACGGAAAAGATGCGTTCAGATAGGGAAACGAACGATCGTCTGCTTTTATGCGTCAGTAATTTCACCACGAACGTTGCGTTTTAAAACTTTTAACTTTGATCGCGGAAAATATATATTAGAGGCGATCATATGAAATATTTATTCATATTCATTTGATTCTTAGTTTTTCTCATTGTGTGCATGAAAACAAATTTATAACAGATGTAATAATACCATTTATAATGAACATTCAACAACTACAAAAATGTGTGAAAATTCCAGTTCATTAATATCCCCTATTTTATGAAATTACCTTTTTTATCTTTATATACTAAAAAAATTGTAATAAACCGTTATAAGAATGTATAAAAATGCTTCTGCATTCATTACTGCATAAATAAAAGTAAAAAACAAATACCAAAATAATGTGTTTCAAAATTTCCCCATAGGTGAGCCTCAGAGTCTCACTTTCGGTTTTACGTAACTTTTCAAAATTCGGTGATTAGGGTTAAAGAAAGTTCAACAAACTATTGAATGAGCTGAAATATGAAAATATACCACATTTTTTTTTTAATTGCAAAGCCTACTACTATATTTTCAGTTTGGTAAAAAAAAAAGTTTGAAAAAATGCGACTTGCTTATTTTAAATCATTTTCTTGACTATAATAGTGCACGTAAATCAGAAAAAATTTATGATGTGTAAAACTACTTTAAATAACCTATTAAATGATGTATAGTTTATACAATTCTCTATTTTCTAAATATTTATTTTTGTGTTTTTAACAAAAAAAAAATTTAAATTTTACTTTAAGGACTCAATATATCCTGAAAGGATAACGGTAGGTATAAATATCATATGGAGAATATGTTCCCAGTTTCATTTAGTATAAAAATGATTATTACATTATTTCTCCAAAAATCATTGTTTTAGGAGATATTGGTCTCTAAAGAAATACATAATTTTTAGGTCAATTTTTGAACTTTAGGTCAAATGCGCGTGGCTATTTCCCACTACCGATGGTCAGATTTTTATGCAGATCTTATTTTCTATTGTCAAGCTATCAGAAAATACACGGGGAGCAAAAAAAATCAGCACTTTTGCATTTGTGGTATGTACATAAATAGTTGCATTATCTATTTTACTAGACCATCTATTGTGCTACAATAATGATTTGGTAAAATATAACTACTTGCTACCTATTAAGTGATAAGCAGTTTGAATTACATACACATACAGACATAGGTATGTATGCGGTGGTTAACATCACCATGCATGCGCACAGGCACACGTTGGCGGTACACCCTTAGTGGAACGTAGGCAAGTTGCTCGAGGTCATGTCAGAAATGAGTTAATATCTTTTGAACCATAAAAGTCTCCACCTTGGAATAAAATGCGTTTTTTAGATGAAAGTTCAGCGCATATTATGTATATATTTTCGAAAATATTCGTTGACCCGATCAGTATGAAATAATGCTTTAAAAAATTTAGTTTGAATTCATTATTTTGATTTTGTAAAATTAAATATTTCTTTAACGCAGTTATAAAGTAAATTTTATTACCTTCAAAATAAAAAAAAAAAAAAAATGATCAAGATACGACGAGCCGAACCAAAGATATGGAATTTTGAATGTGGGCATGTTTGCTTAACCATCGAATTTTTACACATGCAGATCTCTGAAAAAAAAAAAAATTTGCCGAAATCCTGATATAGGTGTTTGCTAATTTCGTGCAAGTAACTTAAAAAAAAAGTTTGAGCCGAATCAGAAATATGAAATCCCAAAAGGTGTACGATTTGTAAAATAATGACCCAAATGCGCTTGTATCTACTGCGCTGCCAATGTGCTGCTACTGCAGATGTGTAGGCATTGGTACAATATGCATAGAATGTACGCGTGCAGAGGCATTGCGCAACCTGGCTCTATTTACTTGATCGCATATAACTTTTCCATTTTACAATGGATTTTCATCGTTTATAGCATAGGTGGCCAGGATTTAAGCGTAAGGGAGTCACACGACAACAACATCAATAAAAATTGCAACAACCTTCCTCTCGGAATTATAAAAATATTATTTTGCCAAATAACGGTTTATTGCAACAACATGTACTTATGTATGTATGTACATACATGCATACATACTTCAGAAGATATGCTGCAGCTAGGCATTCAAATATTTTGCTAAACAACATAAACGAGGTAGCAGATATAAATGTACAACATACATACATATGAACATATGTATGTATGTATGAAGGCGTAAATACGCAATGAATGTCGGTCGATGCTGGACCGTTAGGTTTGAGTGCTCGCCGCGACGAAAAAAAGAAATGTGCGTTAATATGTCGAAATTGATTTGCTTGTTGTTGGGAGCCACTCGGAGCCACAGCGATGTTGTTGGGAGACAAACGGAGTCACTGGAGCCATTGGCTGGCCATGTATGGTTTATAGCTTATTTTTTTGGTAATAGAATGGAGCTTCACGCAAAGGAGTAAAACCGAAGGTGAAAATATTGGTTTTAAAGATATTGCCTGACAAAGTCAATTTCTTCTTCAAAAAATCGTAAAAAATCGAAAAAATTCAAATTGAATCGTCAATATTTCAGAAACTATACGAGCTAGAGAAAAATGTTATACGAGCCGAGAAAATGAAATTTAATTTTCTTCCGTTTGGTGTCACCCCAAGGAAGATAACTCACTGTGATATACAGGATTAAGTGGACCCATTGGCCAAATAACGGTAAATTGCCGATATCTCAAAAACCTTCCCATAGTATTAAAAATGAACCCGAATCAGCGACCGATTTTACATATAGAAAGGATGGTCCCGTTCAGAGTATTTTTTGGCTGTAGAGCAGTGATATCAGTAATAGTTTTAAATAATAACACAGTGCTACAGTGAAAATACACTCATCAAGCGACCTAGCTAATAGCATTGACAGACGACAGCGATAATCCCGATTACCGCAACACCTAATTCGATTAAAATTTTACCCTGACAGACGGCAAGTATTGCGGATTAATAAAACAGCTGAAGGAAGGTAGGCGCAGTGGCGATTTTAAAAACTTCTTGCTTTATTTCCAAAGGTAGGGTAATGTCAAAATCAAAACGAAATCACATCATGGTCAATAGGAATGGGCGAGTCCCAAACGAATTCAGATTTCAACCAAGGCGAAATATCATTTTGACATTACACTCTACCAATTACAATAACAAATTAAATTCAAAATTTCTGAATTCACTTATGCGCCTACCTTTTTAGATCTCCTTGGGTTCTTCTTTTTCCTCCCTTTCATTCACAATAGACATTTTTCACCAGAGATGTCATTACAAAATGCTCTAATCCGCTAAAATTTTGAGGACTAACTCAAGAGATATTCCGGATTACCTCCAGTTAATTCTCAAGTTAAGTCCGAATTAGCTAGATATTCCGGATTATCGCTGCCGTCTGTCAATGCTATAAGATTGTTTATCTAGTCAAGTGTAACAAGAAACGGTATTTGAAAAATCCGCTGTACCCTCAAATTTTTTTTTATCGCGAAAAAACCGTTATTCCATACTTGTCGGCACATAAAAATTCCTAGAGGGGCTATTTTTGAACCGATTTCAATTTTTCCAACGGTTTCGGAAAGTTAAATAATGGTAATCTTAATATATAAACAGCAGTTTGTTAGTTTATAAGGCATAAGAAGAAATTTTTGCACTTAAATCTGAAATTTTCGTAAAATTTTTTCGTTTTTTCGAGTTTGACGCCATTTTTTCGGTACAATTCGAAAAACATGCTTTAATTACAACAAATGTTATTGTTCTACTATTAATTCTGAGTAAAACTAGACCTTATTTATTGAAAAGATTTTAAAAATTGACGAAGTTACAACGCTTTTTCGAAAACAAGAATTTCAACGTTTTTACCACCCAGTGCATAGCATAGAATATAAGATGAATTTCATATCAAAGGCTGAAAAAAACGAACATTTTGAACCCGACCCCCTCAGAATTTGATGAAATTTTGCATAGAGGTACATATTACCTACCC
The DNA here is from genome assembly GCA_960531455.1 of Urophora cardui. Classification (NCBI taxonomy): domain Eukaryota; kingdom Metazoa; phylum Arthropoda; class Insecta; order Diptera; family Tephritidae; genus Urophora; species Urophora cardui. The sequence goes on along the minus strand of OY482670.1, from coordinate 64,246,341 downwards.
AAACACAACCTCATTTTTACAAATTGCATTTTCGAAAAATTGTGGGCGTGGCAAGGTATCGAAATATTCGAAAATATTCGAAAAATTACGATAATAGGTACTTTTAAAGTGTGATTACTAGGGAATGGCTTTCCCGATTTCAAAGATATTCATACCACTAGAAAGGTATTGAAATTAGCTTTCAAAAAAATACACTGTAAATTTTTTTTTTTGTTTTAGTACACTGAAAAAAAATGTTTTTTTTTTTTTTACTGAGTAAAACTAGACCTTATTTATTGAAAAATTTAAAAATTGACGAAGTTACAACGCTTTTTCGAAAACAAGAATTTCAATGTTTTTACCACCCACTGTATAGCAACGTATGGTTGACATGCTTGGTCGACCGGTCGACCGGCCAGCAGTAAAACTGCATGATATTACATCATTATATTATTTTTATTGATTCCATTGTTCTTTGTATACAGATTCGAGTTAGAAATGTTTGCTTGATCTTTTTCGTTTAAATGCCGAATCATCAGTTTCACGTATAAGTGACCAGCAGTAATTTTTTTTCAGTGTAATATGGAATTTTTACAGTGTATGTTTTCAAAAGGTGATTTCAATACCTTTCTAGTGGTATGAAGATCTTTGAAATCGGTAATGCCATTCACTAGTAATCACACTTTAAAAGTACCTATTATCGTCATTTTTCGAATATTTTCGAATATTTCGATACCTTGCCACGCCCACAATTTTTCGAAAATGCAATTTGTAAAAATGAGGTTGTGTTTGGGTAGGTAATATGTACCTCTATGCAAAATTTCATCAAATTCTGAGGGGGTCGGGTTCAAAATGTTCGTTTTTTTCAGCCTTTGATATGAAATTCATCTTATATTCTATGCTATGCACTGGGTGGTAAAAACGTTGAAATTCTTGTTTTCGAAAAAGCGTTGTAACTTCGTCAATTTTTAAAATTTTTCAATAAATAAGGTCTAGTTTTACTCAGAATTAATAGTAGAACAATAACATTTATTGTAATTAAAGCATGTTTTTCGAATTGTACCGAAAAAATGGCGTCAAACTCGAAAAAACGAAAAAATTTTACGAAAATTTCAGATTTAAGTGCAAAAATTTCTTCTTATACCTTATAAACTAACAAACTGCTGTTTATATATTAAGATTACCATTATTTAACTTTCCGAAACCGTTGGAAAAATTGAAATCGGTTCAAAAATAGCCCCTCTAGGAATTTTTATGTGCCGACAAGTATGGAATAACGGTTTTTTCGCGATAAAAAAAAATTTGAGGGTACAGCGGATTTTTCAAATACCGTTTCTTGTTACACTTGACTAGATAAACAATCTTAGCTAGGTCGCTTGATGAGTGTATTTACTTTTTTTTATTTTGTAGCACTGTGTAATCCTTCTTTAACGGGAACAAAAACAGAAATAACCCTTGTAGATATTCAATTCCAGATTAAAAGTTTTCTCGAAAGCGAAAATGTATTAAAAGAAATATTTTCTTGCATGCATGAAGGGAAAAACTCCGCACATTTTCAAATTTGCAATAAAACCAAAATAATTTTTATTTTTGGTAATTCAATTATTAATGAAAATCGGAAAAGCGAGACAAACAAATACAAGCTACGGGGAGGGATTCCGTTTCGATCTTGGTTAAGGAAGCACACGAGAATTTTTTTTCTATTTGGATTTATATATGTATATATTTTGAAAATAATAATTGGATTATCAAAAAATACAGTTATTATTTACTGGTAGGTAATCAAATTAATTTTCAATATATAAATTAAAACGACCATAAATTTCATAAAAAAATTATAATAAAGCAAAAATTTTATAAATGAATACAAATGATATGTTTTATTTTAAGTTATTCTGTTCTCATAAAAATAAAAAGATAGATTTCTCATTGATTAAATTAAGAGGAAAAGTTAGAAATACTAGAAGATATCTTCTTGATCTAACTTAGAAGGCGCTCCTCTTATTCTTAATGTATTTCTTCTTGATTTAATTGAGAGGAAATTCGTTTTATTTTCTTAGTATTTCATCTTAACTTTATCATGGAGAAAGTCCTTTTAGATCGACACTATCTCTTCTTATTTTTAAGAAGTTTTTCCTCTAGTTGTTATGAGAAATCTTTTAAATTTTATTAAAAAGAATTACCCACTTATAGTAAGAAGGTGTTCAGCTTGGAGAAAAACCATAGAGAAACTACGTAAAAATTGTTCTAGTTTACAGGGTATTTATGTGACTTTTTGGCTCTGTGTAGGATACTTGTGCAATTTGCCAAAGGGAATTCATTGAATATTACGCAGGTTCTTTTGCAAGTTACCAAAGTTTCTTTGTAAGATATTACCTAAGTTATGGCAGTTAAAATAACTAGGATACTTGTTCACTCAGCCAAAGGCACTTTGTTGAATATTACGCAAATTACAGAGAATAAGCTGACTAAGTATTTTGGTTAAAAATTTGCCTAAGCCAACTTGGGAAAATTAAACAAGACTTTGTCAAAATTACCCAAGTAGAAACTTTGCTAAGCTTTTACTAAGTTATTTTCGTAAAAATGACGAAAAAAACGTAGTAAGTAAATTATTCCTAAGTTTTAAGTTGGGTTATGTGCGAAGGTGATTTTACAATAGTTTTTCTCTGTGTGTAAAAGTTATAAGTCATTGCAAACAGAATTAATAGGATATTGCTCTAAAAAAGTTTTACATGTACACTGGTTGACAAATTCATCGAGAAATCCGTGATTCAAAATGAAAAAGTTGAACAAAAAATTAAATTTGTGATATATTTTTTACCAGGGACCCATAATAATCATTATTCGTTATATTTTCAGTGAAAAAAAATCAAATACTTGCAAACATCGTAGAAGGGTATTTAGTTTGTGTGTGTGCATGTCTGAAAGAGCACTACCCGAATCCACTATGATCGAAAAATTTTAAGCGATGTCCATAAAAATCAAAAATAATTATTATTTTTTGAGTTTTATTTTTTTTGATCAAAAATAAAACTTATTCCTTGAGTGATATATTTATCGCTCAGAAATAATCATTATTTTTTGAGTTTTATTTTTTTAGATCGAAAATAACACTTATGCCTTGAGTGATATATTTATCGCTCAGAAATAAAAATTATTCTTTGAGTTTTATTTTTTTGCTTAGGTCGAAAAACTCAAATTTTCTCTGAAGTGCTCTGGAACATAATCACTAAAAAATTCCCATCGATATAACTTCGTGAATGAGAGATATTTTTTGGTGTTTGCTCGGACTGGGGTTTGAACCCGAGACCTCTGGCATAGCAGGCGAGCACTCTACCCACTGCACCACAGCGGCCACAAGGTTGGTCTATGAAAAATGTGTTTTTGGCCCCTAACTCCAGATTTTGGGGGTGTATTGCAAATTCTAAGTAAACAGTCTTCGTATGCTTGGTAAGGCCTATGACATACATATGTTAACCTCGAACAAAGTACTTTAAATTTTGTTTTTTTGTCACACAGTGTAATTATTGGTGATGATCTAGACACAATTGAAATAGTACTTTCCGGCACTTTTGCATTAGTTCGGCCCAAATAGTGATTTCCCAACCGGGCAAAATAATTAATACTTACGCTATATCAGTCATTCGCATTTGGGGCGGACAGATTCTGTTAAAAGAGAGCGCAAAGAGTGGCACATTTCATCGATACTGTATAGATCCTTGAGCTCCATACCCAAGGGAATTATATATTCATTTTTGCACACCTCCATGGTGGTGGCATGTGATTCCAAATGCAACGCAATTAATAGATCATAAAACCCTTGTCGTAATGGTCCGCTCATGTACTCCGACTTTATAGCATAAAGCAGTTGTTTTTGATCAACATGCTGACAAAGAGCATGCGCAGCACGATAATTAGATTGATAACATAGGGCAGCGTATAATGTGAGGGTATGCGCGTGAAAAGATAATAACTTTTCCATTTCTATTAATTCCAAAATATCGATGCAGCGATCTTCTTCAGGTATATGAAGAGCAAGCATTGATACCGGATCTTCGCATAGCATAGACCAACCTCTGACATCAGATAATTTTAGAGCATGTACTTTTAGTGTTGTATTTGGAACTCGTGCCCATTGATGAGGTCTGAGGCACTGAACCTTAAGACGAGGAGGTGACTGAGGATTAATATGTTTGTCACTTGTTGGCAATACAGCAGCCGAAAGTGGCAAAGTTGTTGAAGTTCGTCCCAATTCAATTTGCAGTATCTCTTTACTTGTTGCCTCGACGAAAATTGCTGGGAAAAGTTTTGTATTGGGCTCCATCATCCATCGGTGCGCTGTATCTTTACCTTCGCATGTGAAACGAATAATGCCTGTGGACGTATCTACAAAACACCCGATGAACATTCCCTATAAAGAATGAAATTATTTAATATTTTTAAGGTAAAATAATAGCATGGAAATGGTGAAAGAAGCTGGTCGGACATGGTGTAATAAACGTGGTGACGTAAATACATAGCTATTTCATTCTGTTTTCCTCTTTGTTCTGTCATTCGGCTCTTTTAAAATAAAATTTCAATGTTGTCCCCGACTGTTTTTATGTGTATGAAGGAGCGTAATTTGGTAAAATAAATAAAATAGTTGTCTTGCAAAATTTTTATTTCCTTTGACAATCCTCTTGTCAAAAACAAGCTGCGTCCTTTTTAGAAAAAGAAGGACTGCGGAGAGTTTCAAAATGTTTGTCATTCCCACAGACCCACAGACCCAGATATGATTCTGCTAGGGAAAGCAGCGGTGTGATGTTCACACAAAATTCAAAGGTTGCGAGCTGCATTTTGCCGAATGCGATTTTCGGCAACCGCATAACCCAGAAAAACGACGCTTACTGACAAAGGAAGCCGTGCCGATGCTTGTGGTGTCCCTTATAGAGCTGCAAAACCATCGATAGTCGGACCACTCGATAGTTTCGATAGTCAAAAAAAAAAACTATCGATACTATCGATAGTTTTTTATGAATATTTCACTACAATAAAAAGAGGGATGGTTTTGTTTACATTTTTCTTTCCAAAAAGTGTTTAATTTTTCTTTTTTTACGCAAAACTATAATTAAATAAAAGATCAAATAAGAATTAAATACTTCACTTATGTATGTAGCATTTTCAGGTTAAATTAAACCTTAAAAAGAGGGACGGTTTTGTTTACATGTTCCTTTTCAAAGTCTTTAATTTTTTTTAACGCATAACATTAATTTATTAACAAAGGAACAACAAATAGGAATTAATTTTCAATTGAAAATTTTCACTTGATTTGAAAAAGGTTGAGTTGAAAAAGCTATAGTAATAAAACTAAAAGTAGTACATTTGTTTTTTTTAGCATCGTTGGCGCTGACTAGTACATAAGGCACATTGTTTATACATTTCATTAATGTAAAATAGCGATAATCTAAAGGCACACTGTTTAAACATTTCATTAATGTAGAATACACTATGCTTTAAATAAATCAAAAAACAAAAAATACGAAGAATTTCAGTTATGGGGGAGGATACGTTTTATTATTTAAAAATTAGCCCGTTTAATTGTTAACGTAATATCAAGGATATCTGATAAAAACATTATTTTTAGCGGTTTCTTTCATCTGAAACAAAAAGGATATTTTATGGACGAAAAGCTCGGTTAGATGACTCATCCGTGTATAGACAAAAGATAAAATTTGTTTGTGACTTCACCCTCTCATATGGTTAGCGTTAATCAGAGGTTTAGTAAACGGCCCTTAAGCTTAGTATCGACCTCTCAAGAAACGCAAAAGTTTCATATAAAATGACATACAAGAAATGCTCAAGAAATTTTTCTTGTGAAACTTTCTTGAGCGAGTATCGACCTCTTAAGAAATTTAGTACACTTTTTTAATACTATTTTTCAACGTTATGCGAACACAGCAACACAGGTTTTGCCAAGAAATATATCATCGAGCATTTATTTCTTAAAGAAATTTTGACGTTTGTTGCGTGTTGAAAAAAAATCGTGGAAATCGTTAGTGAAAATGGCAAAAAAGAAACGAAAAATAGAATGCACAATTTTTCTAATGATGCAAGGGCATAGTTGGCATCGATTTCTCATATTTTATTCCATTCCGGCCATCAATATAACACAGTTAACCAGTAATATAAGGTCATCCTCGTCGCTTTCGATGATTTCCTAAAATAACAATAAAATAAAACTATTGAAAACATATATTTAAAGCTTTTATTTAATATTTTTTAAGAACTTACTAATTGCTTATTTTTACAAAAAAGGTTTATTTTGTTTACGTTTTTAATGCTCTTCTTCATTTCACTTGGTATTCACGGTGGATTACTAAACGTCAAAATTTCTTGCCTACTTTACTCAAGAAATAAAGCTAAAAATTTCTTGAGCTGTTTCTTGAGAGGTCGATACCAGCCTTTAAGCTAAAGATATAGATACTTATGTGATTTTTCGTCATCCCTTGTGAAAAAATCGTTCCACAATACATCATATTCCTGCCCCGCACAGTGCCGCGACCATACAAATGATGGACAAAAATAGGAGTGGTCAGAATTGGCTGGAACTTCACACCTAGAAGTATTATGCCACGCTAATTTCAAAAATGAAATAGGTTTTTCTGTACCGGTTACTCATTTCGAGAAAACCGAGTTTTTCCTGCATTTTTATATGAATATAGTCATTGTGAACATGTGTTGATATAAGTGGAAGCAGTCATCAGAATGGGCTGAAACCTTACAGCTGAAAGGCTTATGTCACGTCAATTTCAGAACACAAATCCGTTTTTCAGCATCTGTTACCATTTAATTACAAACAAATTTTTTTTTTTACAATTTTTTCAAAAGGTAAAATAACTCATAATCATCGTAGAACTATGTTTATAAAAACCGAAATTGTATTCAAAACTTGTTGAAACTTTAAAACTAAAAGGACTAAGACATGCTAATTTCAAAAATGAAATTGATTTTTCGGTACCGGGTACCCATTAAAAAAAAACTATTTTTTTTACATTACTATATGAAAGACAAATAAGGCATAATCATTGCTGATTGTGGTGTTTACGAAAACATGAAGGAGTTGTCAGAATTTATTGAAACTTTACATCTAAAGTTTCTATATACTCTTATTTTAAAAAATACCGAGTTTTTGCACATCATTATTTAAAAATGAAATATGGCATATCATTGTTGCTAAGTGTTCAGAAAAATAGAGTTAATACTTAAAATTTGTCGAAACTTTACTCCCTAAGTGAATAATATAATAATAATATAATACAATGGCGCTATTATAACTCTGACGAGTTTTATGGCCGAGCTTCTCTCCCAATTCGAGGTGTGCTCCTTTTTGTTTTTCCTACTAATTGGGTGGACCTACAGTTTTATGCCGGCTCCGAACGGCGAATGCATTTTTTGTGAGAAGCTTTTTCATGGCAGAAATACACTCGGAGGGTATGCCGCCCACTGCCGAGAGGTGACCGCTGCTCTTAAAAAACCCAATAATTGGATTTTTACTAATTAGAAAAATAGTTTTTGGTGTTTGGCTCGGACCGTGGTTTGAACCCGAGACCTCTGGCACAGCAGGCGAGCACTCTACCCACTGCACCACAGCGGCCCTAAGTGAATACATTACGGTAATTTGAAAAATTGAGGTTTTCCTTACATGTTAACCTTTAGAAAAAAAAATTCTTGAAATAAAGCATAATCGCTGTTATATGTTAATAAAACATAACTCATCGGTGTTTATATTTTAAATATTTTTTTTTGTGTATATGGGTAAAAAATATGTCAAATACAATTTATTCATGAAAAAAGACAAAAATATATATAAAAAAATTGGACCTACCTGATGTGTATACATTTGTACTATCATTTTTGCAAGCTGTTTTTGTTTGGTGATTAAGCAAAATATTATTCTTTATGCAGATAAAGAGTAATAGGTATGTTATTCATTTTTATTTTCTTTTTGTTCGGGCGCTGTAAAGTGTCTCGATTGCACTTATTTGCTTACCCGAATTGGTTAACATATTATTTGTAAACTGGTGTCATATATATATATATATATATGTGTAAATCTTCTTATACCTTTTTTTGGCTCCCATACCGTGATGCATATTTAAGTATTTTAATTAGCTCATAATTTTTTCATTTCAAATCACCCTGTACCTCTAAAAATTTTTTTGGCACTTTTAGCTTTAATTCAACACTTTAATTTTGAAAAACGAACCAAAACTTTAGATCTTAGGGCATTCACAAAAAGTATTATAAATATAGATCAGCCAAAATAATACCAAGAAAGGGCATTTATTAATAAAAAAAAATATTTGTATATTTGTTTTTTTTTCATGAAGCATACATTCTTTGATTTGTCGCATATATCTTTATCAAATTGCAAAAGTTGATCTTGCTGGGATTAAAAAATGTATTTTTAACAAATTTTTAACTGCGGCCACTTTTATGTGCGAAGCGCCGAAATGAAATGGTATGTAGAAAATAGGTGAACTTTGAGGTAGTGCTGGAAAAACATCGATTAAACTATCGATACTATCGATGGGGCCATTGCCATAGCGATTATCGATGGTTTTTTTTAGCCATCGATAGTATTTTACTTGGTACATAACTCCAACGTCTTTTAAAAAAATTAATCAAAAAAACTGAGATTTATAATTTTTAAGGTACTTGATTGGAATATGTGCGCTGTGAATATGTAAATAAAAGATTAGTGAATAATTTTATGAAAAAACTTGGAAATAAAACGGTTTTTTTATTGAGAATTGAGCAATTAAGGTTTTGATTTCGGCTCTTCTCCTATTTTTGTGGACAACTGTATATGTACAACTGTATGTGGACAACTGTATATGTGTATGTAGTATTCTTACTTTGAATAGTTATTGATTTATTTTTTGTATTGAACTTTTACATAAACATTGGTTTTTAATTATTTTATAATGTTTCTAATAAAAGTTTATATACATATATTAAACCATCGATACTATCGATGGTTGCCTTTAAACCTATCGATGGTCAATCGATGGGACCACTATCGATGGTTTTCCAGCACTACTTTGAGGGGGGTGTGTGAGGCTGAAAGTTGTTTTTATCACAACATAACTTAGGAATTTCTCTTAAATGGAGTTTTAGCTGTAACTTGACATCAAAATATCTAAGTTTCAAGACAGTCGATTTTTGTATTTTTGTCCACCTTCGCGGCACTGTGCCCCGTCGGAAAACCAAGCAAAAAAAGGAATAATGAATTACTTAACTATTGCTTGTCATTTTATATCAGAAGAAGATTTCAAATTGCGAGTAGCT
>OY482670.1:64202032-64232032 GCA_960531455.1 Urophora cardui | reverse complement strand
ATAATAATAATAATAATAATAATAATAATAATAATAATAATAATAATAATAATAATAATATAATAATAATAATAATAATAATAATAATAATAATAATAATAATAATAATAATAATAATAATAATAATAATAATAATAATAATAATAATAATAATAATAATAATAATAATAATAATAATAATAATAATAATAATAATAATAATAATAATAATAATAATAATAATAATAATAATAATAATAATAATAATAATAATAATAATAATAATAATAATAATAATAATAATAATAATAATAATAATAATAATAATAATAATAATAATAATAATAATAATAATAATAATAATAATAATAATAATAATAATAATAATAATAATAATAATAATAATAATAATAATAATAATAATAATAATAATAATAATAATAATAATAATAATAATAATAATAATAATAATAATAATAATAATAATAATAATAATAATAATAATAATAATAATAATAATAATAATAATAATAATAATAATAATAATAATAATAATAATAATAATAATAATAATAATAATAATAATAATAATAATAATAATAATAATAATAATAATAATAAAATAATAATAATAATAATAATAATAATAATAATAATAATAATAATAATAATAATAATAATAATAATAATAATAATAATAATAATAATAATAATAATAATAATAATAATAATAATAATAATATAATAATAATAATAATAATAATAATAATAATAATAATAATAATAATAATAATAATAATAATAATAATAATAATAATAATAATAATAATAATATAATAATAATAATAATAATAATAATATAATAATAATAATAATAATAATGATAATAATAATAATAATAATAATAATAATAATAATAATAATAATAATAATAATAATAATAATAATAATAATAATAATAATAATAATAATAATAATAATAATATAATAATAATAATAATAATAATAATAATAATAATAATAATAATAATAATAATAATAATAATAATAATAATAATAATAATAATAATAATAATAATAATAATAATAATAATAATAATAATAATAATAATAATAATAATAATAATAATAATAATAATAATAATAATAATAATAATAATAATAATAATAATAATAATAATAATAATAATAATAATAATAATAATAATAATAATAATAATAATAATAATAATAATAATAATAATAATAATAATAATAATAATAATAATAATAATAATAATAATAATAATAATAATAATAATAATAATAATAATAATAATAATAATAATAATAATAATAATAATAATAATAATAATAATAATAATAATAATAATAATAATAATAATAATAATAATAATAATAATAATAATAATAATAATAATAATAATAATAATAATAATAATAATAATAATAATAATAATAATAATAATAATAATAATAATAATAATAATAATAATAATAATAATAATAATAATAATAATAATAATAATAATAATAATAATAATAATAATAATAATAATAATAATAATAATAATAATAATAATAATAATAATAATAATAATAATAATAATAATAATAATAATAATAATAATAATAATAATAATAATAATAATAATAATAATAATAATAATAATAATAATAATAATAATAATAATAATAATAATAATAATAATAATAATAATAATAATAATAATAATAATAATAATAATAATAATAATAATAATAATAATAATAATAATAATAATAATTAATAATAATAATAATAATAATAATAATAATAATAATAATAATAATAATAATAATAATAATAATAATAATAATAATAATAATAATAATAATAATAATAATAATAATAATAATAATAATAATAATAATAATAATAATAATAATAATAATAATAATAATAATAATAATAATAATAATAATAATAATAATAATAATAATAATAATAATAATAATAATAATAATAATAATAATATAATAATAATAATAATAATAATAATAATAATAATAATAATAATAATAATAATAATAATAATAATAATAATAATAATAATAATAATAATAATAATAATAATAATAATAATAATAATAATAATAATAATAATAATAATAATAATAATAATAATAATAATAATAATAATAATAATAATAATAATAATAATAATAATAATAATAATAATAATAATAATAATAATAATAATAATAATAATAATAATAATAATAATAATAATAATAATAATAATAATAATAATAATAATAATAATAATAATAATAATAATAATAATAATAATAATAATAATAATAATAATAATAATAATAATAATAATAATAATAATAATAATAATAATAATAATAATAATAATAATAATAATAATAATAATAATAATAATAATAATAATAATAATAATAATAATAATAATAATAATAATAATAATAATAATAATAATAATAATAATAATAATAATAATAATAATAATAATAATAATAATAATAATAATAATAATAATAATAATAATAATAATAATAATAATAATAATAATAATAATAATAATAATAATAATAATAATAATAATAATAATAATAATAATAATAATAATAATAATAATAATAATAATAATAATAATAATAATAATAATAATAATAATAATAATAATAATAATAATAATAATAATAATAATAATAATAATAATAATAATAATAATAATAATAATAATAATAATAATAATAATAATAATAATAATAATAATAATAATAATAATAATAATAATAATAATAATAATAATAATAATAATAATAATAATAATAATAATAATAATAATAATAATAATAATAATAATAATAATAATAATAATAATAATAATAATAATAATAATAATAATAATAATAATAATAATAATAATAATAATAATAATAATAATAATAATAATAATAATAATAATAATAATAATAATAATAATAATAATAATAATAATAATAATAATAATAATAATAATAATAATAATAATAATAATAATAATAATAATAATAATAATATAATAATAATAATAATAATAATAATAATAATAATAATAATAATAATAATAATAATAATAATAATAATAATAATAATAATAATAATAATAATAATAATAATAATAATAATAATAATAATAATAATAATAATAATAATAATAATAATAATAATAATAATAATAATAATAATAATAATAATAATAATAATAATAATAATAATAATAATAATAATAATAATAATAATAATAATAATAATAATAATAATAATAATAATAATAATAATAATAATAATAATAATAATAATAAGATAATAATAATAATAATAATAATAATAATAATAATAATAATAATAATAATATAATAATAATAATAATAATAATAATAATAATAATAATAATAATAATAATAATAATAATAATAATAATAATAATAATAATAATAATAATAATAATAATAATAATAATAATAATAATAATAATAATAATAATAATAATAATAATAATAATAATAATAATAATAATAATAATAATAATAATAATAATAATAATAATAATAATAATAATAATAATAATAATAATAATAATAATAATAATAATAATAATAATAATAATAATAATAATAATAATAATAATAATAATAATAATAATAATAATAATAATAATAATAATAATAATAATAATAATAATAATAATAATAATAATAATAATAATAATAATAATAATAATAATAATAATAATAATAATAATAATAATAATAATAATAATAATAATAATAATAATAATAATAATAATAATAATAATAATAATAATAATAATAATAATAATAATAATAATAATAATAATAATAATAATAATAATAATAATAATAATAATAATAATAATAATAATAATAATAATAATAATAATAATAATAATAATAATAATAATAGTAATAATAATAATATAATAATAATAATAATAATAATAATAATAATAATAATAATAATAATAATAATAATAATAATAATAGTAATAATAATAATAATAATAATAATAATAATAATAATAATAATAATAATAATAATAATAATAATAATAATAATAATAATAATAATAATAATAATAATAATAATAATAATAATAATAATAATAATAATAATAATAATAATAATAATAATAATAATAATAATAATAATAATAATAATAATAATAATAATAATAATAATAATAATAATAATAATAATAATAATAATAATAATAATAATAATAATAATAATAATAATAATAATAATAATAATAATAATAATAATAATAATGATAATAATAATAATAATAATAATAATAATAATAATAATAATAATAATAATAATAATAATAATAATAATAATAATAATAATAATAATAATAATAATAATAATAATAATAATAATAATAATAATAATAATAATAATAATAATAATAATAATAATAATAATAATAATAATAATAATAATAATAATAATAATAATAATAATAATAATAATAATAATAATAATAATAATAATAATAATAATAATAATAATAATAATAATAATAATAATAATAATAATAATAATAATAATAATAATAATAATAATAATAATAATAATAATAATAATAATAATAATAATAATAATAATAATAATAATAATAATAATAATAATAATAATAATAATAATAATAATAATAATAATAATAATAATAATAATAATAATAATAATAATAATAATAATAATAATAATAATAATAATAATAATAATAATAATAATAATAATAATAATAATAATAATAATAATAATAATAATAATAATAATAATAATAATAATAATAATAATAATAATAATAATAATAATAATAATAATAATAATAATAACAAGTAAGGAAGCCTAAGTTCGAGTGGAATCGAACATTAGATACTCAGCTGTATGCTTTCATTGTTTGTTTGCGTTTGATGAAAACACGGTGTATTTTATATAAAGCGAGTGCTGCATAAAGTGGGCGTAGCCACGCCCATTTTCAACATTTTTACCAGTCATCCAACTAAGCATTTGAATATTATTCTTTGTGCAAAATTTCATTCCTTTATGACTTCTAGTTACAAAGATGTCACGTTAAAAATTCCCAATGGGTGTTCCAGAAATATCTTTGTTAAAAAGTAGGCGTGGTCATAACCGATTTCAATAAATTTTTGCGTGTCTATTAACACCAGGGCCGCCGAGAGAAAATCCGGGCCCGGGGTCAAAATAACTAAGGGCCCCCATACTAAATGAACAAATTCTCAAAATCAAAATTCATTGAATATATAGTTACGAACTTTAATTTATCTATACATGGCCGCTGTGGTGCAGTGGGTAGAGTGCTCGCCTGCTATGCCAGGCTTCTGTTTTAGCCACTCAAAAAAAAAAAAAATGGACGTGTTTTTGTAGCGTCCGGAACGCAGTTTAAGTGGCTAAAACAGAGGCACTAAACTAAATTTCTGTCGCTAACATACTTTAATCATTAGCTGTGGCCTAAATCTTTCCTTTTATCATAAAACGATACAATATTTGGTCGCTGTGGTGCAGTGGGTAGAGTGCTCGCCTGCTATGCCAGAGGTCTCGGATTCAAACCACGGTCCGAGCCAAACAAATTTTTCTAATTAGTAAAAATCCAATTATTGGGTTTTTTAAGAGCAGCGGTCACCTTTCGGCAGTGGGCGGCATACCCTCCGAGAGTATTTCTGCCATGAAAAAGCTTCTCACAAAAAATGCATTCGCCGTTCGGAGCCGGCATAAAACTGTAGGTCCACCCAATTAGTAGGAAAAACAAAAAGGAGTACACCTCGAATTGGGAGAGAAGCTCGGCCATAAAACTCGTCAGAGTTATAATAGCGCCATTGTATTATATTATATACAATATTTCGCGATATTTCTGCCTCAAAAGTTCGAAAAATCGTGCGAACATACCGTCCGAAACGCCCAGGATATACCCATATCGCTGTATAAGAATTTGCATCATACCGAATTTTTCTGTTGCAACAGAAAACGAATTCAAATTTATGCTGCAAAGTCGACGCCAAAAACCAACAATTCCTTAAGTGGGGTGCAGACACTTTAAGAGATTTATAAAATTTGTTGAAATTTATAATGATTGCTATCTACGAAAGGTGATTAAAGGTGTTGTTCGTTTATTTTCTGTAAGCAAAAACTTGGATATCATTTTGAGATTCCCGGGCCCTCTAAAGCCCGGGCCCGGGCAATTGACCCCCTCAGCCCCCCCCTCTCGTCGGGCCTGATTAACACAAGTTATAAAAGTGTATAAACCAAGTTTCGTTATCATATCTCAATTATTCGTCGAGTTATAGGCTAAGAAAACTCGTATATTCATGCTTCTAAAAGGAGGCGGTGCCACTCCCATTTTCCAAAATTTTTGTGTTTTTTGTTTTATGTCCATAGTTGGACTCCTGCCATAAAATTTCGATGAATTATCTTTATATTTGACAGAGATATCGCTCAAAATGTTTTTACTGGGTCACTTTATAATACCCATATATAAAAGTGGGCGTGGTGGTCAAACCGATTTTGGTAATTTTTCGTCCACGTATTTGGCTAAGTAAATATATCACGCATACCAAATTTCATCGATATATCTTTAACGGTTTCTGAGTTATGGCCTATAAAACTTTCAATATTTGCCCCTTAATAAGTGGGCGTGGCACCGCCCATTTTCCAAAATTTTTATATTTTTTTTTTATGTCCGTAGTTGGACTCCTGCCACAAAATTTCGATGAATTGTCTTTATATTTGACAGAGATATCGCTTAAAATGTTTTATTAGGCCCCTTTATAGTTCCCATATATAAAAGTGGGCGTGGCCGTCAGCCGATTTTGACAATTTTCCGTCAAAACATTTGTCTAAGTAAGTAAATCACGCATACCAAATTTCATCGATATATCTTCTACGGTTTCTGAGTTATGACATATAAAACTTTCAATGTTTGACCCTTAATAAGTGGGCGTGGCACCGCCCATTTTCCAAAATCTCATCAAATTTCTTCATAAGGGCCTGAGCTCAATACGTGGGTGAAATTTCATTGCTCCAGCTATATTAGTGGCTGAGATACCAAATTTCCGATTTTTACTATATAGGGGAGGTGGGCGTGGTCATGGTCCGATTTCACCCATTTCCAATACCAACCGTGCCAGTCTCGATACCAACCAGCATTCCAAATTTCATCAAAATATCTCAATTTTTGCGCGAGTTAGAGTGCGTACGGACGGACGGACGGACGGACTGACGGACGGACGGACGGACGGACGGACATGGCGCAATCGATTTCTCTTTTTACCCTGATTATTTTGATATATATAAGTCTATATCTATCTCGATTATTTCGTTCTGTTACAATCCACCGTTATGAAATCAAAACTATAATACTCTGTGTACAGCTGAGTATAATAATAATAATAATAATAATAATTGTTGGAAAAATTACATTTTGTACATACGCAATGGATAATTTCCAATTCCAAGTAAAACGCAATGTTTAAGATTAGAAGAATTTAATTTCAAGTCAAGCTGTGCATTCGTCGAAAGTTAATAGAAGACAATAGCAAGAATACGATGTCAACGAATGACAGATACAAACGAAGTTTGACATTTATTAAATACTAGTGTTGCATAACGTTGCGAACAATACATCTATTGCATAAATATGTGAATTGCAAAGTTGCCTTTCAACACGGCCCCTCAATTAACATATTCATGCATTGGTAATCATTTATTTAATACCTAACATATTGGTAAATTTCTCGTGGTTCGGCTTTGGTAGATTCTTTGTTAAAATATCTGCGATCATGTTGTTACTGCTGCAATATTTTAATTCGATTTCGCCGCCACGATAAACATCTCTAATGTAATGATATTTGATATCGATGTGTTTACTGCGCGAATGGTATACTGGATTTTTTACTAAGTTCATCGCGCTCAAGTTGTCGCTATTTATTAAAATTTTCTCTGCACAATCAATGCTCATTTCATGTAGTAGCTTCTTTAGATAAACGGCTTCTTTTACAAGTAATGTATCGACCCAAATACGGTGTTGTATTTTCCAATGCCTTCGTCGGCGATCTATTTCGTAAATACGCCGCTGTATGAACAGCCTCTTCCCACAAATTCTCCTCAGCGTTTGCACTTCAACAGCATACACCTTGCCATTTCGATTAGCGTTCGGTTGAACCTTTCTGCTACGCCGTTCTGTTGTGGCGTATAAGGCACTGTTAACTGCCTTACAATACCATTGCATTTCAAAAATTGTCGAAATCGTTGTTCACATACTCTCTGCCGTTATCGCTTCGTATCATTTTCAGCTTTTTGCCTGTATGTCGCTCTACCATAGATTTGTGCCAGTATCACGAACACCGAACGAACTACCGAAACGCCGAAAGCCACGGTGCCGAACGCCTCGAAAATCGTATCAGCTACCCCGTCGGTTCGAAGTTAAGTGTTGCCAACTATATGAACTATGTTCGAATCAGCGTTACCAAGTGCTGATGCGAAATTGAGCGGGTTTTTCTCAGGTTTCTTATCTTTTTGATAAAACTAAAAACATTTTTACTTTATTTTACTAAAAAAAAATTATTTAAATAATAAAATAATGCATTCTATTGCGATAGCAGCTTTATTAGTAGAGGAAGAGGAGCAAAGGATTTCTCTGAACGAAAGAAAGTTTTTGAGAGATCATAGCAATCCTTTTACTTTAAGTAAACAAGCGTAAATTTAATTACAGGCTAAAGGTAAAAAATAGTCTTAATTTTGCGTGAAAGAAATCTTTCCTTGTCCTTTTTTCTGTTTTTCATAGAATTATTTTGAATTACATAAAAGCAAATTGTATACAAAAACGGAGGAAAATTTCAATAACAATGTACCCGGCACTGGAATTTTCGTTTGTAATGATATTTGATATCGATGTGTTTACTGCGCGAATGGTATACTGGATTTTTTACTAAGTTCATCGCGCTCAAGTTGTCGCTATTTATTAAAATTTTCTCTGGACAATCAATGCTCATGTCATGTAGTAGCTTCTTTAGATAAACGGCTTCTTTTACAAGTAATGTAAGCCCCATGTACTCCGCCTCTGTGCTACTGAGCGCTACTGTTTGCTGTTTTTTCGATTCGTAAGAAAATACTGCA
Organism: Urophora cardui; assembly: GCA_960531455.1. Taxonomy (NCBI): domain Eukaryota; kingdom Metazoa; phylum Arthropoda; class Insecta; order Diptera; family Tephritidae; genus Urophora; species Urophora cardui. The sequence continues at coordinate 64,222,833 of OY482670.1, read as the reverse complement.
CCTGCTAAGAAGACGGCATACCCTGTATATGATTTCCGATCGCTCGAGTCACCACCCCAATCAGCATTGACAAAACATTCGATTGGTTTTCCCGTTTTATAGTATTTTATCTGCTTATCTTTTGTTGAATGTAAATATCTGAAAATACGCTTCGCTGCTTCCATATGTTCAGTATGTGGGTCATTACTACGTTGGGATAATTTACATACCGAATGTAAAATATCAGGACGGGTACATACAGCTAAGTACATAAGTGATCCTATTAACGGCTGATATTTCTTCTGGTCTGATTTCTTACAATTCTCATTTTCACAATTGACTCGATGTCCTGGGTCTAAAGGGGTAGCTATGGGTCGGCAATCGTTCATACCGTATTCCCTCAACAAATTTTGAATGTGCAATTTTTGACTAATTGCTATGGCTCCAGTTGCGCCATCTCTCTCAACTTCCATACTTATTAATTGCTTAACCTGACCCTTATCAACGACTTCTATCTCCTCTGAGATTTTTCGCTTTATGTATTGCATATGCTTATAATCTGAACACGCTATCAAAAGATCATCGACATATACGGCTAAAATATTTATTTTACCCTTTATGTTTTCGATATATACGCATGGTTCACTTTCACATGCTTTGAAACCCATTTGCTTTAATATACTATCTAATTTCAAATTCCATTGCCTACCAGATTGTTTGAGGCCATAAAGTGCCTTCTTTAATTTTAGGCAATGATTTGGGAAACGTTTATCAATAAATAGTTCAGCCTGACTCATATAAATATATTCGGATAATTCACTATTGAGGTAAGCAGTTGATACATCCATTTGATGAAGATGTAAACCATACTCTGCTGCGATGGCTGAAGGCTGAAGGTAAAAAAATAGTCTTAATTTTGCGTGAAGGAAATCTTTACCTTGTCCTTTTTTCTGTTTTTCATAGAATTATTTTGAACTACATAAAAGCAAATTGTATACAAAAACGGAGGAAAATTTCAATAACAATATACCCGGCACTGGAATTTCTGATAGATCACTAAAATGCAAAGGAAATCTTGCGGAAACTTATAGTTCATTAATAACACAGTATTTTGGCGTAGAGCACCCTTATGCATTGCGAAGGCTGCCGCCACGCCATGTTTGTGTCTTCTCGCGACCGGTTGATTAATGTATTTACATATATTCACACTCACTAACACTTATTACAACTTCATACATGCATTTACATAATTTACTTAAACTTTTATTGTAATTTTTGATATTTTGTTAATATCGCCGCAACCAAATACTTGCGGCAAATTTCGGCACGAAAAACTGTCAAAATGTTCGTTCATTCGGTGTTCATAATGCCGATTTACCGAACTTCGAATAATTCGGCACGCCGTCGGTTGTCATAATGCCGATTTGCCGAAAACGTCATTTCGGTAGCGCCGACGGTATTCGTGATAGTGGCATTGAACTCTTTAAATTTCCCAAGAACTTCGTGTTTATGTCGCAAGAAATAAACAAACACGAATCGGGTCTTGTCGTCAACGAACGTCAAGAAATATTGCGCACCACCAATTGATTCTTTTTTCATTGGACCGCAAACGTCGGTGTGCACCAACTCCAAAATCTCTGTCGAACGATTTTCTGCATATGTATATTGACGCTGACTGCACTTACCAGTCATACATGTTGTACAACTAATATTTGTTGGGATGTCAACCTTCATGCCATGAACCATTTCTTTATTGTTCAGTTCTCGTAGACTTGCGAAATTTAAATGGCCAAAACGTTTATGCCATTTCATGCCATCATAAAATGATTTTCTTGAAAAAAATAGTTTGTTTTTATCTGGTTGAAATAAATAAAGGTCACTTATCTTTTTTGCACGTAATACGATTCCTCCGTGCTCGTTGGTTATTACTGCTACGTCCCTTTTAAATTCAACAGTGTAGCCTCTGTTAACTGCTTTCGCCACAGATATAAAGTTGCATTGCAACCCCGGTACGTATAATACATCTACAAGTGTTACGTCAAATTGGTTTGTTGTCAAACGCACTATGCCTTTTCCTGTCGCTAACATTCTGTTGTCGCCTGCTAGAATAATTGGTTCCTCACACGTTTCGAACTTATCAAACATGTCGCGGTTGCAACATAAATGTGAAGAAGCTCCGCTGTCGACGCACCAAATACTTGCATTGTAAAACGTTTATATTCACTGCAGCGAATTGTTGTTTTTATTGGTATGTTGCGAACTTTCTGGTTGTTTCTGTTTACATTGAGCGGCGAAATGCCCTTTTTTGCCGCAGCTATAACATTTCAAATTTGACCATTTGCCATTGTTTTTGTTTTTGCTTGTTGTATTCGCTTTTTCATCGGAATTTACCGAATGCTTCTTTTTTGTGCCTGTATATTCTTGTGCAAGGCAAATTCATTATGGTAATGGCACGGCGAATTCGGCAATATTCGCTTTAAATTTTCGTCCAGCAAAATGTCAAACTCAACGTAAAATTTTTCTTTGTTTGACATTCTCCTGTATTCTTCTATACACGGTGAACTAAAAACGAGAAGAAAAAGAAGTCAGCTGTTCACGTACCATTACCATAAAAATGAATTTGCCTTGTTCTTGTGCAACAAATGCCCGTACATTACCTTCAGTATGATCAGAATTTTCAGCTTTTCGCCGTTCGCCCTCTTCTATTAATTTAATTTTCACTGCATTGAGATTTGGCAAATCGTCACGCGATTCTAGTGCTACGCAGGGTTGCCACTTTGAAATTTTTTTTCCGACCAAATTCGTCTCAAAAACCTACCAAAATAGCTTTCAGCCGACCAAAATTTTTTTTTCACAAAATTCGTCATTTAAGCTGGTTTTTGAAAATTTATGTATTTTTATACTCAGCTGTACTAGTACACAGAGTATTATAATTTTGATTTCATAACGGTGGATTGTAACATAATGAAATAATCGAGATAGATATGGACTTATATATATCAAAATGATCAGGGTGAAAAGAGAAATCGATTGAGCCATGTCCGTCCGTCCGTCCGTCCGTCCGTCCGTCCGTCCGTCCGTCCGTCCGTCCGTCCGTCCGTCCGTCCGTACGCAGGATAACTCGCGTAAAAATTGAGATATTTTGATGAAATTTGAAATGCAAGTTGGTATCGAGACTGGGACGGTTGGTATTGAAAATGGGCGAAATCGGACCATGACCACGCCCACTTTTCCTATATAGAAAAAATCGGAAATTTGGTATCTCAGCCACTAATATAGCTAGAGTGATAAAATTTTACCCACGTATTGAGCTCAGGCCCTTATGAAGAAATTTGTTGAAGTTTTGGAAAATGGGCGGTGCCACGCCCACTTATTAAGGGTCAAACATTGAAAGTTTTATATGTCATAACTCAGAAACCGTTGAAGATATATCGATGAAATTTGGTATGCGTAATTTGCTTACCTAGACAAATGTTTTGGCGAAAAATTATCAAAATCGGTTGACGGCCACGCCCACTTTTATATATGGGAACTATAAAGGGGCCTAATAAAAACATTTTAAGCGATATCTCTGTCAAATATAAAGATATATCACTGAAATTTTGTGGCAGGAGACCAACTAGGGAAATAAAACAAAAATTATAAAAATTTTGGAAAATGGGCGGTGCCACGCCCACTTATTAAGGGGCAAATATTGAAAGTTTTATAAGCCATAACTCAGAAACCGTTAAAGATATATCGATGAAATTTGGTACGCGTGATATATTTACTTAGCCAAATGTGTGGACGAAAGATTACCAAAATCGGTTGACGACCACGCCCACTTTTATATATGGGTATTATAAAGTGACCTAATAAAAACATTTTAAGCGATATCTCTGTCAAATATAAAGATCTATCACTGAAATTTTGTGACATGAGTTCTACAATAGACCGGAAACAAAAAATAAAAAAGTTTGGAAAATGGGCGTGGCACCGCCTCTTTTTATACAAAGGAATCTACGTGCCTATTACTCGACAAATAACTGAGATATTATGACGAAACTTGGTTTATACACTTTTATAACATGTGTTAGTTGGCCGCTGTGGTGCAGTGGGTAGAGTGCTCGCCTGCTATGCCAGAGGTCTCGGGTTCAAACCACGGTCCGAGCCAAACAAATTTTTCTAATTAGTAAAAATCCAATTATTGGGTTTTTTAAGAGCAGCGGTCACCTCTCGGCAGTGGGCGGCATACCCTCCGAGAGTATTTCTGCCATGAAAAAGCTTCTCACAAAAAATGCATTCGCCGTTCGGAGCCGGCATAAAACTGTAGGTCCACCCAATTAGTAGGAAAAAACAAAAAGGAGCACACCTCGAATTGGGAGAGAAGCTCGGGTAACTAAAAGTCATAGAGGGATGCAATTTTGCACTAACAATAATATTTATATGCTTATTTGGATGATTGATACAAATTTTGAAAATGGGCGTGGCTGCGCCCTGTTTATGCAGCACTCGTGTCATATAAAATACACCCTATATCGAACAAACGCAAACAAACAATGAAAGCATACAGCTGAGTATCTAATGTTCGATTCTACTCGAACTTAGGCTTCCTTACTTGTTATTTATTCATTTAACTGGTACATATATAGGAACTTATACATACATATCACTCTTCAAGTATTTTCACATGTTTTAGCTTAAAATAATAAGGTACGAATGCGTTTGTACCAAGGCTGCTCAACAAAATAAACAAAAAAAATTTGTTTCAATAAACATATAAAAAAAATATCAAAAATTTATATTGCTTTGCTGCTTATCAAAACCAAAATATTTCCGATTACATTAATTTGTGTATGTAATTTATGTTAACATTTTAAAATAGTTACGGCTATGGTTTAACAGGTCTCCAAGTAGGTATACAAATGAGATTAGAACTTTAATTAAATATCAAAATTGAATATAAGATCTTTTTAGTGCATATTGCTTATTTCTAATTTGTTTCTGAGTTTGGTTTCAAGAAAGTGTAGAAAATTTGCACTCCGCTGCAACAGAGCTGTGTGGAAGCATAAGCAAATTAAAAATAAATTTCTTAAGCGCATTTTTCATCAAACTAAAAAATGAAGAAAGGGTTTTCATACGTATTCGTTCACCTTCTTTTATCCACTTTACACAAAACTCTGCCGAAGAGAAACACAAAATGTATTCAAGCAAACTGTTGCTGTGAGAAAGAGACATGAATACATGAACTTTCAAACGTTCTTTCAACAGTGTTGTGGCAAAATCTAGCAAATAAGTGAAGGTAAAAACCTACCAAAATTCAAGTCGTGCGACCATCCGACCAACAAGAAAAAAAACCGACCAGTTTTGGTAGGAAACGCCCACTTCTCACATCCCTGGTGCTACGACCAAATTTTCGTATGACTTTGGCAGACTTGCCAGAAGTATAATGACAAAAAGTTCCTCTTGAAGACTAACTCCAATTTCTGCAAGTTTTTCTGCAATTGTTGTGAACTTGCAAACGTATTGCTGAACACATTCTCCATCGTTCATGCGTGCACTAAGCAACTGCTTAACCTTACGATTACCAGAGATTTTTATGTACGAGGTTTACCAATACCCACCCGGGTGACCCATATATATTTTCTAGCATTCCGGGCGCTTTCGCGTGCTTTAACTTTTTATTGCCCAAACATATTTATTACTATTATGAAATGTAAGCCTGCGAATCATTAAAAATATTTAATTTATATTATATTTGGTGAATTTAAGCCAACAAAAACAACTAACACCCCGTAATGGGTGTATTTACGGTAAAAAAATTCAAAATTTTGAATCCTAAGGCAAAGGTTGAGTGAATAATACGATTACGACACATTAATTACACAGGCCGACAAGAAATTTGACCATAAACCAGACCATACTTTCCTAAAGGCTTTCGATGCGCTGAATTCAAATCTGGACGCAGAATTGCTCTATCACGTCAGGATTTTGAGATATCCTAACCTAAATGTGCAAAAAACACCGTTTTTGCCTATTCTTGAGGTTATATATATATATAGGTTATATATATATATATATATATATATATATATAAACGGCAGATTATTTTTTTTAAAAAAAGCACACATAGCATCTTAACCCTAATCACCGAATTTTGAAAAGTTACGTAAAACCGAAAGTGAGACTCTGAGGCTCACCTATGGGGAAATTTTGAAACACATTATTTTGGTATTTGGTTTTTACTTTTATTTATGCAGTAATGAATTCAGAAGCATTTTTATACATTCTTATAACGGTTTATGACAATTTCTTTAGTATATAAAGATAAAAAACGTAATTCCGTAAAATAGGAGACATTAATGTACTACAATTTTCACACATTTTTGTAGTTGTTTGAATGTTCATTACAAATGGTTTTACTACATCTGTTATAAATTTGTTTTTGTGCACACAATGAGAAAAGCTATGAATCAAATGAATATGAATACATTTTTCATATGATCGCCGCTAATATATATTTTTCGCAACCAAATTCCAAATTTTTAAAACGCGACGTTCGTGGTGAAATTACTTACGCATAAAGCAGCTCATCGTTCGATTCTCTATTTAAACGCATCTTTTCCGTAATTTAGAATCTCAGTAAACAGAAAAATGATAAAATGTTAATTGTTTTGAAATTGTTGACTTTTCCGGTCTCCTTAATTTTATGACATCCTATTATATTAAGATCCATGGTGAAATACGTCGAATTCACCAAAATCCGGGGGAAGTATGGTGAGTTCACAATGTAAAAACCTCACTGGATAAACCTTGTGAACAACGGATTCAAAATTTAGTTGAACTCTAGAAATGTAAGCTTATTACGTTAAAGATACTTAAGGTGAGTCTTTGAGGCTCACTTTCGGTTTTTCGTTACAATTTTATACGATTGCAAAAAAAATGGTTAAAATAAATAAATAGCCCAAAGATCATAATTATTTCATAATTTATGAACGCAAATGGAGGAATACCCAAAATTACAGACAAAAAGCTTTTTTGGTTTAGGAATAATTCGCTTTTAAACTTTAAAGTGAGAATGAGAGGCTCACTTTAGAGGATTAGGGTTAAAGAAGAAGTCTTTCTCTTACGAATGGCGCTGAGTTTGCTCAAATATCTTTTTTTTTCGCTAAAATAGAGCAATTTAAAGTTTATATGAATTAACGTAGGTATGATGCAGTAGAACACTTACCTCTTACGATAAGTCTGCAAATTTCAATTGCTCCATCTTAGCGAAAAAAAAAGATATTTGGCAAACTCAACGCCATTCGTAAGAGAAAAACTTCTTCTTTAAGATGCTATGTGTGCTTTTTTTTACAAAAATAATTTTTAGTTTATATCGTCGCTCCCAACGAAGACTAGAACGGTTCATTGTTCGCATGGAAGACTAACACACTTCGTTGATTGCGTGGAAGATTAGCACACTTCGTTGTTCGCGTGGAAGACTAGCATACTTCAGTTCTCTGCGTGGAAGACTAGCACACTTCGTTGTTCGCGTGGAAGACTAGCATGCTTCAGTTCTCTGCGTGGAAAACTAGCATACTTCGTTGTTCGCGTGGAAGATTAGGATGCTTCAGTTCTCTGCGTGGAAGACTAGCATACTTCAGTTCTCTGCGTGGAAGACTAGCATGCTTCAGTTCTCTGCGTGGAAGACTAGCATACTTCAGTTCTCTGCGTGGAAGACTAGCATGCTTCACTTGTTTGGGTGGAAACTAACATACTTCTGTTTGTTAGAAATAAGCTTAGGGGTTAAGCACATAAGGAGGATTGTCCGAGGAGTGAAAGATATTTTATAAGTAAGTGCAAGAACAATAATTCATACTGAAATAAAACTTTAAACAGGAACCAAACTATATGAAAAGTATATGAGTTTCAAATATTCCTAGACTTGTACTAGGCCTACTTTTAAGTATGTGCATATGTTGTGCAAATAAAACCTGGATTTCGCATCAAATAAAACACCGCATTAGTTATTGCTCGGAACTCTATATTTATATATATGTAGATAAGACTAGTGCTTTGGTACTACACAAAAAATGTGCACAATGTTTTTAAAAAAATAGAACCGTGCTAGTCTTCGTTGAGAGCGACGATATATAAATATAGAGTTCCGAGTAATAACTAACGATACTTTTCATATAGTTTGGCTGAAGGTTCCTGTTTAAAGTTTTATTGCAGTATGAATTATTGTTCTTGCACTTACTTATAAAATATCTTTCACTCCTCGGACAATCCTCCTTATGTGCTTAACCCCAAAGCTTATTTCTAACAAACAGAAGTATGTTAGTTTCCACCCAAACAAGTGAAGCATGCTAGTCTTCCACGCAGAGAACTGAAGTATGCTAGTCTTCCACGCAGAGAACTGAAGCATGCTAGTCTTCCACGCGAACAACGAAGTATGCTAGTTTTCCACGCAGAGAACTGAAGCATGCTAGTCTTCCACGCGAACAACGAAGTGTGCTAGTCTTCCACGCGAACAACGAAGTGTGTTAGTCTTCCACGCGAACAACGAACCGTTCTAGTCTTCCACGCTAACTGAACCGTGCTAGTCTTCGTTGGGAGCGACGATATTTAGGTTAGGATATCTCAAAATCCTGACGTGATAGAGCAATTCTGCGTCTAGATTTGAATTCAGCGCATCGAAAACCTTTAGGAGAGTATGGTCTGGTTTGTGGTCAAAATAATTGGTCTCATTTTGTCGGCTTGTGTTATCTACTTGAATTTAGCGTTGAAGCATTCAAATCCAAAATACCATTATCCAAACAAAAAAAAAAGATCAAAACAAGGCGAGCGAGTTATGAAGGACTTTGTTGACCCGTAAAAGGATTCCTGTAGATATATCGCCATATATACTTTATCATTAGCCAAAGATTAGTGGGATGATGTTTATGGTAGGAAGAATAAACAAAAATAAAATATGTGTATGTGTGTATGTACATATTATATTCTAAATGAATTAAACCCGTCGGGAGCATGAGAGGAGAATTTCTCTGGCTTTGGCATTATCTTTTATTGCTCTAGATCAGGTATCGGCACTTTGGTCCATACTAGTAAATAAAAAACATCACACAAATTTTAACCAATGTAGCGGAGACCGCTCTGTGCTCTCCAACACAATATCTTTCACAATTTAGCCGACCTTGCTTCTAGAAGTAGCAACACTTGCTACATTTATAATATACGGAGGAAATCAACCAGGTAATATCAAGGTTCTTCAGTCACAGGCTTTCTCAGAAAGCTTTGTCATATCTAAATTATGCTGAAGTCCACTAGACATAATATTACTTGAAGATTCTACAATTCGGCAATTGTATGTATCTTAGGAACTATTTGCTAGAAAGAATGAATTTATCAATGTCCTTCCTTATTTCTAATAAAAAAGACAACCTTCCAGCAGGTTGATGAGAGTAAAGATGAAAGGAAAATGTTATAAGTGTTTTGATATGAAAATTAAACCAAACACTAGTTAATTATGCATAAAATGCAATAAACCCATATGCGATGAACGAAGTATCAGCCAAACAAAATACATAAATTGTTGTATAGATCCTTCGGCATTTCGCTTGGCTTGAAATAAGTTTTTATTCTATAAATTTTCTATAAACTTTATAAAAAACAATCAAAATATAGTTGGGGTAAGTGGAAAAAAATTCAACAACTATTTACAGCGAAGGTTGAGTGTATAGCTATTTCACGAAAAACCATTTTCGATCATCAGCACTCTTTTCGGAAGTGGAAGAGGATTCACCTATACACTCAACCTTCGCTGTAAATAGTTGTTGAATTTTTTTCCACTTACCCCAACAATTAAAAATTGAATTAAAATAAAAATTTCGTGCTAAGCACTAAAAACTCTTTCAAGTAAAATTGTTAACGTTGTTTGGTATATACATAAAATAAAATACCAACAACAATGTTCATTGCGAACTGCCTACAACAAAAAATTCAGCACGTTTGTGGAGAATATATGCAAAAGCATATACACACTAACGTTAATGTTGAAAATGAAAAAGGCAAAAGTGGGGAAAATCCAACAGCTTGCACAGAGTCTCAATGGCCGAGTGTGTTAAGCGTTGGGTCATTGCGGCTGAAGATGGAATGGACTCGGGTTCAATCCCCGGTGAATCCTCTTCCACTTCCGAAAAGAGTGCTGATGATCGAAAATGGTTTTTCGTGAAATAGCTATACACTCAACCTTCGCTGTAAATAGTTGTTGAATTTTTTTCCACTTACCCCAACAATTAAAAATTGAATTAAAATAAAAATTTCGTGCTAAGCACTAAAAACTCTTTCAAGTAAAATTGTTAACGTTGTTTGGTATATACATAAAATAAAATACCAACAACAATGTTCATTGCGAACTGCCTACAACAAAAAATTCAGCACGTTTGTGGAGAATATATGCAAAAGCATATACACACTAACGTTAATGTTGAAAATGAAAAAGGCAAAAGTGGGGAAAATCCAACAGCTTGCACAGAGTCTCAATGGCCGAGTGTGTTAAGCGTTGGGTCATTGCGGCTGAAGATGGAATGGACTCGGGTTCAATCCCCGGTGAATCCTCTTCCACTTCCGAAAAGAGTGCTGATGATCGAAAATGGTTTTTCGTGAAATAGCTATACACTCAACCTTCGCTGTAAATAGTTGTTGAATTTTTTTCCACTTACCCCAACAATTAAAAATTGAATTAAAATAAAAATTTCGTGCTAAGCACTAAAAACTCTTTCAAGTAAAATTGTTAACGTTGTTTGGTATATACATAAAATAAAATACCAACAACAATGTTCATTGCGAACTGCCTACAACAAAAAATTCAGCACGTTTGTGGAGAATATATGCAAAAGCATATACACACTAACGTTAATGTTGAAAATGAAAAAGGCAAAAGTGGGGAAAATCCAACAGCTTGCACAGAGTCTCAATGGCCGAGTGTGTTAAGCGTTGGGTCATTGCGGCTGAAGATGGAATGGACTCGGGTTCAATCCCCGGTGAATCCTCTTCCACTTCCGAAAAGAGTGCTGATGATCGAAAATGGTTTTTCGTGAAATAGCTATACACTCAACCTTCGCTGTAAATAGTTGTTGAATTTTTTTCCACTTACCCCAACAATTAAAAATTGAATTAAAATAAAAATTTCGTGCTAAGCACTAAAAACTCTTTCAAGTAAAATTGTTAACGTTGTTTGGTATATACATAAAATAAAATACCAACAACAATGTTCATTGCGAACTGCCTACAACAAAAAATTCAGCACGTTTGTGGAGAATATATGCAAAAGCATATACACACTAACGTTAATGTTGAAAATGAAAAAGGCAAAAGTGGGGAAAATCCAACAGCTTGCACAGAGTCTCAATGGCCGAGTGTGTTAAGCGTTGGGTCATTGCGGCTGAAGATGGAATGGACTCGGGTTCAATCCCCGGTGAATCCTCTTCCACTTCCGAAAAGAGTGCTGATGATCGAAAATGGTTTTTCGTGAAATAGCTATACACTCAACCTTCGCTGTAAATAGTTGTTGAATTTTTTTCCACTTACCCCAACAATTAAAAATTGAATTAAAATAAAAATTTCGTGCTAAGCACTAAAAACTCTTTCAAGTAAAATTGTTAACGTTGTTTGGTATATACATAAAATAAAATACCAACAACAATGTTCATTGCGAACTGCCTACAACAAAAAATTCAGCACGTTTGTGGAGAATATATGCAAAAGCATATACACACTAACGTTAATGTTGAAAATGAAAAAGGCAAAAGTGGGGAAAATCCAACAGCTTGCACAGAGTCTCAATGGCCGAGTGTGTTAAGCGTTGGGTCATTGCGGCTGAAGATGGAATGGACTCGGGTTCAATCCCCGGTGAATCCTCTTCCACTTCCGAAAAGAGTGCTGATGATCGAAAATGGTTTTTCGTGAAATAGCTATACACTCAACCTTCGCTGTAAATAGTTGTTGAATTTTTTTCCACTTACCCCAACAATTAAAAATTGAATTAAAATAAAAATTTCGTGCTAAGCACTAAAAACTCTTTCAAGTAAAATTGTTAACGTTGTTTGGTATATACATAAAATAAAATACCAACAACAATGTTCATTGCGAACTGCCTACAACAAAAAATTCAGCACGTTTGTGGAGAATATATGCAAAAGCATATACACACTAACGTTAATGTTGAAAATGAAAAAGGCAAAAGTGGGGAAAATCCAACAGCTTGCACAGAGTCTCAATGGCCGAGTGTGTTAAGCGTTGGGTCATTGCGGCTGAAGATGGAATGGACTCGGGTTCAATCCCCGGTGAATCCTCTTCCACTTCCGAAAAGAGTGCTGATGATCGAAAATGGTTTTTCGTGAAATAGCTATACACTCAACCTTCGCTGTAAATAGTTGTTGAATTTTTTTCCACTTACCCCAACAATTAAAAATTGAATTAAAATAAAAATTTCGTGCTAAGCACTAAAAACTCTTTCAAGTAAAATTGTTAACGTTGTTTGGTATATACATAAAATAAAATACCAACAACAATGTTCATTGCGAACTGCCTACAACAAAAAATTCAGCACGTTTGTGGAGAATATATGCAAAAGCATATACACACTAACGTTAATGTTGAAAATGAAAAAGGCAAAAGTGGGGAAAATCCAACAGCTTGCACAGAGTCTCAATGGCCGAGTGTGTTAAGCGTTGGGTCATTGCGGCTGAAGATGGAATGGACTCGGGTTCAATCCCCGGTGAATCCTCTTCCACTTCCGAAAAGAGTGCTGATGATCGAAAATGGTTTTTCGTGAAATAGCTATACACTCAACCTTCGCTGTAAATAGTTGTTGAATTTTTTTCCACTTACCCCAACAATTAAAAATTGAATTAAAATAAAAATTTCGTGCTAAGCACTAAAAACTCTTTCAAGTAAAATTGTTAACGTTGTTTGGTATATACATAAAATAAAATACCAACAACAATGTTCATTGCGAACTGCCTACAACAAAAAATTCAGCACGTTTGTGGAGAATATATGCAAAAGCATATACACACTAACGTTAATGTTGAAAATGAAAAAGGCAAAAGTGGGGAAAATCCAACAGCTTGCACAGAGTCTCAATGGCCGAGTGTGTTAAGCGTTGGGTCATTGCGGCTGAAGATGGAATGGACTCGGGTTCAATCCCCGGTGAATCCTCTTCCACTTCCGAAAAGAGTGCTGATGATCGAAAATGGTTTTTCGTGAAATAGCTATACACTCAACCTTCGCTGTAAATAGTTGTTGAATTTTTTTCCACTTACCCCAACAATTAAAAATTGAATTAAAATAAAAATTTCGTGCTAAGCACTAAAAACTCTTTCAAGTAAAATTGTTAACGTTGTTTGGTATATACATAAAATAAAATACCAACAACAATGTTCATTGCGAACTGCCTACAACAAAAAATTCAGCACGTTTGTGGAGAATATATGCAAAAGCATATACACACTAACGTTAATGTTGAAAATGAAAAAGGCAAAAGTGGGGAAAATCCAACAGCTTGCACAGAGTCTCAATGGCCGAGTGTGTTAAGCGTTGGGTCATTGCGGCTGAAGATGGAATGGACTCGGGTTCAATCCCCGGTGAATCCTCTTCCACTTCCGAAAAGAGTGCTGATGATCGAAAATGGTTTTTCGTGAAATAGCTATACACTCAACCTTCGCTGTAAATAGTTGTTGAATTTTTTTCCACTTACCCCAACAATTAAAAATTGAATTAAAATAAAAATTTCGTGCTAAGCACTAAAAACTCTTTCAAGTAAAATTGTTAACGTTGTTTGGTATATACATAAAATAAAATACCAACAACAATGTTCATTGCGAACTGCCTACAACAAAAAATTCAGCACGTTTGTGGAGAATATATGCAAAAGCATATACACACTAACGTTAATGTTGAAAATGAAAAAGGCAAAAGTGGGGAAAATCCAACAGCTTGCACAGAGTCTCAATGGCCGAGTGTGTTAAGCGTTGGGTCATTGCGGCTGAAGATGGAATGGACTCGGGTTCAATCCCCGGTGAATCCTCTTCCACTTCCGAAAAGAGTGCTGATGATCGAAAATGGTTTTTCGTGAAATAGCTATACACTCAACCTTCGCTGTAAATAGTTGTTGAATTTTTTTCCACTTACCCCAACAATTAAAAATTGAATTAAAATAAAAATTTCGTGCTAAGCACTAAAAACTCTTTCAATCAAAATATAGTTAAGCAATAAATTTATAAAGTTATAGCAACAAGAATATGTGCATATGCACATCTTTTCATAGAAAAGTGTACTGGGTCACCCGGGTGAGTATTGGTAAACTATGTACATAAAAAGTCAAAATCGCAAAAAAGTATATTCCAGATGAAAGAAAAGTTCAAGCTTGTTATTATCTGAAAGAACTCGAAAAATTGATCAGTGAGTAAAAAGCATTTTAAAATCGGTCCAATAGCTGCTGAGTAATCGCAAAAAGAAAACGCAAAAGGTCACCCGGGAGGGTATTGGTAAACCTAAGGTTAAACAATGTCACTTTTCTCACTGGCCCTTTTGGTCGATGCATCTGCTTCAAAGCATTCCAAGCGTCGCACAATGGGTGATTGCGGCCAAAAATAAATTCAAAATTAAAGTATGAGTAAAACCATTTTTTTAAATAGAGATCGACAGATATATCAAATTGTAAATAAAAAGGTTATATAAAAATTTTTGAGTCTCTTTTCCTTTAGCCGTACAGGGTGCCCAAAGTTGAGCAAAAAATAGGTTCTTTTATTTCTCAATGAACACACCTCATACAAAATGCTCTATCTCATTTAATTCTTACGAACTCGAGTAATACATCATTACATAGATGATGATTTTCTCTTTCAGAAATTATAACGTAGTTGTAAATACCGTTCACTATTGAATTTATATGAATTTTCAAATATTGACAAAAAATGTCTATAAGAAAAAAATTTTGCTCGACTTTGAATAAAAAAATTAAAAAAACAAAAGATATGACCTCCTCAAATTTTTTTTATGCTTTGAAATAATATATTCTTAATCAAACTACATTGTCATTTTGAAAATCCACTTGCTCCATTTGCTTTTATAATTTTTTTCCCATTGGCCTAAAACTGCGTTTTTGTAAACGAATTAATTATGTTAGTTTTGACATTATGAAAAACGTGTATATTTAGGCGAATAAGAGAATATTTCTTTATCGTCTTGCAGTAAATGGTGCATACTTTCAAATTATGAGGTAATCTTTTTTATCAGCGTTAATTCATATCTTTGACAGCTTTTTTCTTTTGGAATATAAAAAAAAAATGTGTAAAAATTGTAAAACTTTAAAATGAAATTAAAAAAAAAACAAAAAATATGACCTCAATTTTTTAATATTTCATAGTCCTAAATGTCTTTTATAAACAGGAGAAAAAATCGTAAAAAATCGTTTGCTCCATTTTGTTTTATGAACATTTTTATGGAAGGTGTTTTTTGAGTTTTCGTACATTTTTCCCATACAAAATGCCCAGAAGTATGCTTCAAAAAGTTAAAATTTTTTTGTATGGGGAATATTTGTCAAAATGGTGAAACTTAAATATCGATATTTCCAATTCTAATTAAGATATTTGAAGAAACTAAACGCTGTTTTCAAGGGTAATGATTGTGCTTTCAACTGGTTTAATCGAATTTGAGTGGAAAGTAATTACATAAAAGATATTAAACAGGGAATAGAGCCAAAAAATGTGTTTTTTGCCTATTTGGGCATGAATATCTCAGAAACTAGAACCAATTTGGAAAAACCAATTTTAGCTTTAATAGTTAGGAAAATGCTGAAATTTCAAAAATACCGTTATATGGGAGGTAGGCGTATTTGTGGGTGGATTTTGTTCAAATTTTCACAGTTTACTAATTTCAACCAAAAAATCTTAAGTTCCGAGTTTCAAGATTCTAGCTCAATTATTACAATTTTTGGCCGCGTTTGTATGGAGGTGCCCCCACTGTCCGTCGTTTGATGTCGTACAATTTTTAATATGTTGAATCTGCATGGGCGTTATGGACAGAATTATCGTAGCTTTAGCTTTCTCATCTCTAGCTTTCCACAGCAACACATCTTTTTCCTCAGCACCCGCTGACGGATACGCTAGCTCCCCGCTGACTACGGACCACAGCTCTTGATGGATAAGCACGCTCTTCAGTTGTAGATTCCATGAATCATAATTTGACTCCTTTAATTTTTCAATGTTAAACATGGATGCAGCCATGTTTTTTACGCGATTTTACTTTTTTATTCCAACGCGATTTTTACTTTCTAATTAAACATAATTTTACTTGGACCCCAGGAATTTGCACCTGGGCCCATAACCTGTTGGAAAAATTACCTTTTGTACATACGCAGTGGATAATTTCCAATTCCAAGTAAAACGCAATGTTTAAGATTAGAAGAATTCATTTTCAATTCAAGGTGTGTATTCGTCGAAAGTTAATAGAAGACAATAGAAAGAATACGATGTCAACGAATGACAGATACAAACGAAGTTTGACATTTCTTAAATACTAGTGTTGCATAACGTTGCGAACAATATGTATCGCATAAATATGTGAATTGCAAAGTTGCCTTTCAACAACAATAATAATAATAATAATAATAATAATAACTAGCCGGACCCGTGCGCATCTTGCGCAAAAAATAACAAAACATACGTGGCGCCAGTCGGTATGGTTTGTGCTGTCACGCCCATTTTAAAAAACTTATTATTTATTTGGTTTGGTGGAACTTATGGAACTTTCAACGAACTACCTACATATATGTTTGACAAAGATATCGCATAAAATGTTTTTATTATACCTATGTATATAGGTATGTGCATTATATTTTTATATAGTTTACATATATTTTTATGTACATACATATACATATGTGGTTCCTGCCGACTTGGGTAATTTTTTTCCACACGTTTGCCTTGGCAAGCAAATCAGTGGTCGAAGCTTAATCGATTTATCTGCTACAGTTCCTGAATTTTGACTTATAAATCTTTTAAAATTTGCCCCTCTTGGCCCATTTTTTTAAATTTCAGCATATTTATATATATATATATTTCAGCATGGAGGAAATTCCATCACTCGGGCTTTATTAGTGACTTAATTATCATATTTTACGTTTTTTCGAAATACATACATATGCCTTATTTTCAACCCCAACCTTCTCTGTTCCCATTAGAATCTGTTTACCAAATTTCATTAAAATATTTCTATTTTTGCGCCAGTTAGATTATGTACGACCGGCCGTTCAATCAATTTTTTTTTCATCGTGATCGTTTTGATTTATGTAAGTCCATATCTATCTCAATATTTTATGGTCTTACGTACAACCGTTATTTGATCAAAACTATAAATACATGTACATATATTGTACTACGAACAGCTGTGTATAAATAAGCACATCCCATGCTGAAAACCCCCCATTCAGCGTAAGTATGAATACACACGTGTTCGCCTAAAATAATGTGATGTTTACATACAAACATACAGCTGAAGCTTATAAATGTGTTTTAAAATATACAGGACTATTCATCTGGGGCGACATCTACATTTGAAATTTGTATTTAACACTGCACTCTTGTTAGAATACAATAATTCTGAAGGCATAGTTTTAGGCGCAAATCTTTTAGTTTAAAACATTTTATTTTTACAAAATACTATTAGAAAAAAAGTATCACGCCCAATAAAACACCGTTTCGCATGCATAGCTAATTAATACCTTTAAAACGATGCCTTACTTATTAATTTTGGTAAATTATGTGAGCAGAAAAAGGGATATTTATAAAACACCAATTAGAAATAATATATATGATAATAATAATAATAATAATAATAATAATAATAATAATAATAATAATAATAATAATAATAATAATAATAATAATAATAATAATAATAATAATAATAATAATAATAATAATAATAATAATAATAATAATAATAATAATAATAATAATAATAATAATAATAATAATAATAATAATAATAATAATAATAATAATAATAATAATAATAATAATAATAATAATAATAATAATAATAATAATAATAATAATAATAATAATAATAATAATAATAATAATAATAATAATAATAATAATAATAATAATAATAATAATAATAATAATAATAATAATAATAATAATAATAATAATAATAATAATAATAATAATAATAATAATAATAATAATAATAATAATAATAATAATAATAATAATAATAATAATAATAATAATAATAATAATAATAATAATAATAATAATAATAATAATAATAATAATAATAATAATAATAATAATAATAATAATAATAATAATAATAATAATAATAATAATAATAATAATAATAATAATAATAATAATAATAATAATAATAATAATAATAATAATAATAATAATAATAATAATAATAATAATAATAATAATAATAATAATAATAATAATAATAATAATAATAATAATAATAATAATAATAATAATAATAATAATAATAATAATAATAATAATAATAATAATAATAATAATAATAATAATAATAATAATAATAATAATAATAATAATAATAATAATAATAATAATAATAATAATAATAATAATAATAATAATAATAATAATAATAATAATAATAATAATAATAATAATAATAATAATAATAATAATAATAATAATAATAATAATAATAATAATAATAATAATAATAATAATAATAATAATAATAATAATAATAATAATAATAATAATAATAATAATAATAATAATAATAATAATAATAATAATAATAATAATAATAATAATAATAATAATAATAATAATAATAATAATAATAATAATAATAATAATAATAATAATAATAATAATAATAATAATAATAATAATAATAATAATAATAATAATAATAATAATATAATAATAATAATAATAATAATAATAATAATAATAATAATAATAATAATAATAATAATAATAATAATAATAATAATAATAATAATAATAATAATAATAATAATAATAATAATAATAATAATAATAATAATAATAATAATAATAATAATAATAATAATAATAATAATAATAATAATAATAATAATAATAATAATAATAATAATAATAATAATAATAATAATAATAATAATAATAATAATAATAATAATAATAATAATAATAATAATAATAATAATAATAATAATAATAATAATAATAATAATAATAATAATAATAATAATAATAATAATAATAATAATAATAATAATAATAATAATAATAATAATAATAATAATAATAATAATAATAATAATAATAATAATAATAATAATAATAATAATAATAATAATAATAATAATAATAATAATAATAATAATAATAATAATAATAATAATAATAATAATAATAATAATAATAATAATAATAATAATAATAATAATAATAATAATAATAATAATAATAATAATAATAATAATAATAATAATAATAATAATAATAATAATAATAATAATAATAATAATAATAATAATAATAATAATAATAATAATAATAATAATAATAATAATAATAATAATAATAATAATAATAATAATAATAATAATAATAATAATAATAATAATAATAATAATAATAATAATAATAATAATAATAATAATAATAATAATAATAATAATAATAATAATAATAATAATAATAATAATAATAATAATAATAATAATAATAATAATAATAATAATAATAATAATAATAATAATAATAATAATAATAATAATAATAATAATAATAATAATAATAATAATAATAATAATAATAATAATAATAATAATAATAATAATAATAATAATAATAATAATAATATAATAATAATAATAATAATAATAATAATAATAATAATAATAATAATAATAATAATAATAATAATAATAATAATAATAATATGAATAATAATAATAATAATAATAATGAATAATAATAATAATAATAATAATAATAATATGAATAATAATAATAATAATAATATAATAATAATAATAATAATAATAATAATAATAATAATAATAATAATAATAATAATAATAATAATAATAATAATAATAATAATAATAATAAAATAATAATAATAATAATAATAATAATAATAATAATAATAATAATAATAATAATAATAATAATAATAATAATAATAATAATAATAATAATAATAATAATAATAATAATAATAATAATAATAATAATAATAATAATAATAATAATAATAATAATAATAATAATAATAATAATAATAATAATAATAATAATAATAATAATATAATAATAATAATAATAATAATAATAATAATAATAATAATAATAATAATAATAATAATAATAATAATAATAATAATAATAATAATAATAATAATAATAATAATAATAATAATAATAATAATAATAATATAATAATAATAATAATAATAATAATAATAATAATAATAATAATAATAATAATAATAATAATAATAATAATAAATAATAATAATAATAATAATAATAATAATAATAATAATAATAATAATAATAATAATAATAATAATAATAATAATAATAATAATAATAATAATAATAATAATAATAATATTAATAATAATAATAATAATAATAATAATAATAATAATAATAATAATAATAATAATAATAATAATAATAATAATAATAATAATAATAATAATAATAATAATAATAATAATAATAATAATAATAATAATATAATAATAATAATAATAATAATAATAATAATAATAATAATAATAATAATAATAATAATAATAATAA
>OY482670.1:64199246-64201832 GCA_960531455.1 Urophora cardui | reverse complement strand
TATGATTATTATTATTATTATTATTATTATGATTATTATTATTATTATTATTATTATTATTATTATTATTATTATTATTATTATTATTATTATTATTATTATTATTATTATTATTATTATTATTATGATTATTATTATTATTATTATTATTATTATTATGATTATTATTATTATTATGATTATTATTATTATTATTATTATTATTATTATTATTATTATTATTATTATCATTATTATTATTATTATTATTATTATTATTATTATTATTATTATTATTAGTATTATTATTATTATTATTATGATTATTATTATTATTATTATTATTATTATTATTATTATTATTATTATTATTATTATTATTATTATTATTATTATTATTATTATTATTATTATTATTATTATTATTATTATTATTATTATGATTATTATTATTATTATGATTATTATTATTATTATTATTATTATTATTATTATTATTATTATTATTATGATTATTATTATTATTATGATTATTATTATTATTATTATTATTATTATGATTATTATTATTATTATGATTATTATTATTATTATTATTATTATTATTATTATTATTATTATTATTATTATTATTATTATTATTATTATTATTATTATTATTATTATTATTATTATTATTATTATTATTATGATTATTATTATTATTATGATTATTATTATTATTATTATTATTATTATTATTATTATTATTATTATTATTATTATTATTATTATTATTATTATTATTATTATTATTATTATTATTATTATTATTATTATTATTATTATTATTATTATTATTATGATTATTATTATTATTATTATTATTATTATTATTATTATGATTATTATTATTATTATTATTATTATTATTATTATTATTATTATTATTATTATTATTATTATTATTATTATTATTATTATTATTATTATTATTATTATTATTATTATTATGATTATTATTATTATTATTATTATTATTATTATTATTATTATTATTATTATTATTATGATTATTATTATTATTATTATTATTATTATTATTATTATTATTATTATTATTATTATTATTATTATGATTATTATTATTATTATTATTATTATTATTATTATTATTATTATTATTATTATTATTATTATTATTATTATTATTATTATTATTATTATTATTATTATTATTATTATTATTATTATTATTATTATTATTATTATTATTATTATTATTATTATTATTATTATTATTATTATTATTATTATTATTATTATTATTATTATTATTATTATTATTATTATTATTATTATTATTATTATTATTATTATTATTATTATTATTATTATTATTATTATTATTATTATTATTATTATTATTATTATTATTATTATGATTATTATTATTATTATTATTATTATTATTATTATTATTATGATTATTATTATTATTATTATTATTATTATTATTATTATTATTATTATTATTATTATTATTATTATTATTATTATTATTATTATTATTATTATTATTATTATTATTATTATTATTATTATTATTATTATTATTATTATTATTATTATTATGATTATTATTATTATTATTATTATTATTATTATTATTATTATTATTATTATTATTATTATTATGATTATTATTATTATTATTATTATTATTATTATTATTATTATTATTATTATGATTATTATTATTATTATTATTATTATTATTATTATTATTATTATTATTATTATTATTATTATTATTATTATTATTATTATTATTATTATTATTATTATTATTATTATTATTATTATTATTATTATTATTATTATTATTATTATTATTATTATTATTATTATTATTATTATTATTATTATTATTATTATTATTATTATTATTATTATTATTATTATTATTATTATTATTATTATTATTATTATTATTATTATTATTATTATTATATTATTATTATTATTATTATTATTATTATTATTATTATTATTATTATTATTATTATTATTATTATTATTATTATTATTATTATTATTATTATTATTATTATGATTATTATTATTATTATTATTATTATTATTATTATTATTATTATTATTATTATTATTATTATTATTATTATTATTATTATTATTATTATTATTATTATTATTATTATTATTATTATTATTATTATTATTATTATTATTATTATTATTATTATTATTATGATTATTATTATGATTATTATTATGATTATTATTATGATTATTATTATGATTATTATTATTATTATTATTATGATTATTATTATGATTATTATTATGATTATTATTATTATTATTATTATGATTATTATTATTATTATTATTATTATTATTATTATTATTATTATTATTATTATTATTATTATTATTATTATTATTATTATTATTATTATTATTATTATTATTATTATTATTATTATTATTATTATTATTATTATTATTATTATTATTATTATTATTATTATTATTATTATTATTATTATTATTATTATTATTATTATTATTATTATTATTATTATTATTATTATTATTATTATT